>JAWQUT010000191.1:671113-754764 GCA_033807755.1 Ellobium chinense
CACCCACCCACCCACTCCTTCCCTTTTTTTGCGATTGGTTTTAATTATGATTCTAACATCGATTTACCTCGACCAGTTTTCCTTTTCACACCAACGGCATAGGGAAAATAATCCATGTTTGTCAGCACCGTGGTTTTGATTTGTTTCCTTCATGACAGCTTATCGGCGTTGATGTTGCTATGGTAGCTTCAGTTCTGGTTATTTTAATGAGGCTTTCCTGGTTTTCTCTTTCAGCTTCGTCAATACAGAGCTTAACCCTCTAAGAGCCATTTGTGGCATATTAGTTTGGAGCATTCGTTTCTATAAAGATTTAAAAGGCAGCATACCATCATGTGTCACTGTATAATGAGAGACGACTGTAAACGTTAAATTTCTTTAATTAGTTCTTTAGCTAACCCAATTTACTCAATACACAGAAAAGTAATAGCTCTTGGCATTGTAGATTTTTCTCCAGGGTCATAGAGAAGTAAACAATATTTGCCGATCCATCGGTGAACATATTTATATCACAACCAAATTCTGAACTATACTTCTAAATTGTCTGGGTTCAGGAAATCCTAAAATAAAGCTGGAAAGAAAAAAAATAATAGCGGAAGTTCTGTTGCTTACAATGCTAAGATACCGAGGAAAAAAATGATTGACTGATGAGATCTGAAATATTTAACTTTTATTTGCTAATACATATCATACTTCCGTTGTTGTTGTTGTTGTTGTTGTTGTTGTTGTTTTTGTTGTTGTTTTAAGAAAATAACTGATGTGAAGCAGTCACAAACAGAATAGGACTTTGCGAGAAACCTAATTATCTAACGATTTAGATCCTTCATATTCATTGGCTTGTACGGGTCTTTTTCTTTCGGAATTGTCTGTGAATTGCACTGCCGACTGGAATTTTCAGGAGTCACCCAGAGAATAGTAAAACCGGTACCGTGGTTGTTTTCGTTATTTACCTCTGATGCTGGTTAAAGGCTTGAGCTACTGTATGTCGTAATACTGTAAATAATTTACATGTAGGCTACCCACACCTCCGCTATAATCAAACGTAAATTTGTCAGTTCTGTAACATGAAGAGCTATGAGCCTCTCCGTTAGGCAGTAGTAAGACCAGATGACACTGAACCTACATTTTTTGGGGGGAGGAGGGGGGGGGAGAAGGGGGAAGAGGGAAAGCGCATACTCCTTGCGATAAACTAATCCCGAGTTTCTCATGTTTTTGAAGAAAAAAAAAACAAAACTCTCCTAGATCTACTAGAGATCTATTACCGTTGGTGCATTGTTTGGATATGGCTGTAGAGGAATATCGCCGGCTGAATTTATTCGACTACACTTGACAATAACATAATACATTACGGAATACTGCTGATGCTGATACGGCAAGCTGTAGAACACTCAGGACACGGCCATCCTTTGCACCAAGCTTTAGAGGGCGTGTTATCAGAAGGTTGTGTTAACCAGAGTGCCATGTATAGAGAAAAAAATTAGTCGGCACTTTTAAATGGGAATGTGCTAAGCAAGGGAGTGTTTAAGCCAATGTTATGTTACAAAGTGGCTATCCGCATTGAGCACTATCCGCAGTCACAAATAAATGAAACTGAATATATATATATATATATATATATATATNTAATCAGTTTGAGCTTAATTCGTGGACTTTCCACTCCTACATGTTTGTTTCATCTTCCTGGTTTATGCATGCATCGTCTATGCCATACGAGTGATAAGTGTATTAGGTAAGTCTTTTCTGCCATTCGTTTTGACTGAAGTGGTTGTTCCCACTTCTAATGCGGCACAAGGCAGGCGTGTTACATCATTCTGTTAGTAACGTGTATGTATCCTGGATGCTGTTAATGTTACGCCATATGTAATGTTGCAGCTTTCATAGCGTCCCTGTCGAGAAACTTGGATAATGATTCCTTTTCCAGAAACTGGAGGAGTGCGACGTCTGTTTGCTGGTTCGCTGGCTGGCTGGCTGGCTGCCTGCCTGTCTACCTGCCTGCCTGCCTGCCTGCCTGCCTGCCTGCCTGCCTGCCTGCCTGCCTGCCTGTCGGCCTCCCTGCCTGTCTGTCTGTCTGTCTGTCTGTCCGCCCGCCCGCCCGCCGTCCAGCCGTCTGTCTGAAGTTTGAAAGCCCCTGTTCTCCTCTACTCTTTATGAGAAGAAGAATCAGATATTTGGCATTGGTAGGGTCCATTCTTGCCCGGGCTTCAGCCGCATTAAACTACGCAAAGTACCTTATTCTTCTATTGTTAAAATTATTTCATCAGATGAGTTTGATCGGGCGCCTTCGTGCGTCTTTTCAGTGGCTTTTGCTGTTTTCTCTGGTGGTGCGATTAGCTGCAGGCTCATCTTAACACTGAAATGGTTTTGTCTGTCTCTCTCTTTCTCTTTGATATGTTTGGAATCAGTATTCCAATGCTAGTTATGACCGCCACATTTGTTTAATGGGAAATGAGTTAGCCTAATGAACAGTAATGGTAGGTATTCACGATGTTTACACACATCTGATGAACCAGATTATTTGATGAAAAAAAGTTGTCCTTTACTGGTGATTTTTTTTCTCGTTCACGACGTTTTCCCGTTTAACATTAGGAAATAATCACACTTTACGACATTTTCAGAAAATTTTGTTCTCGTTAGATTGGATCAATATGTTCACAGTTATTTTGTATCAATCAGGATCCTTATCGGGAAACATTGGTCTTCAAAAAGAAATTTGCAGAGGAATAGATCTATGCTTGGCTTTGGTACTGCCTGTTATCCGTACGTTTAGCGCAATCTGGGCATGATTTAGAAGTGATTTTTTTTTGTCTGTTAGTTCTTTATGATGAAGGTCAAATTGTGAAACTATCAGAAATTACCAGTAGCTTTAGCCATCCTGTTAAGCTTTCAGATATTTGAAGGCGGTTTTCATTCGAAACGCCATCTGCTGAGGAAGGCACTCCAGCCGCTAAGCTAATTATTTTAAGTAGCGGCGTGGCTGTGTATAGACATCCACCTGATTTTGAACTGACAGCGAGTCGATAGGTGCCGACGCAGAGGTCGCAAGTTCGATTCCTGCCGCGTCACTTTCTTTCCGTCTTTCATTTTCTCTCTGCATTTGTCTTCTTGAGCACTTTCCCCTTTATCTTACTTTGTATGAACATTTGTTTGTTTCCGCTCATTCCCCACTTCTGTCACAATATTGTCGTATTGTCCATTTGCGTCCAAGGACCTCATTATAAGTAGGACCTCATTATAAGTTTATTTACCAGCTTGAATGAACCATTAACGCGAAGTGGTGGATTAGTTGCCTTTACCATCGTTAAGGCCTACCTTTTATGCTATATTAATGCGAGAGAGGAGAGGTTGGATACTGTATTATTAATACTGTCATGACGTTGCATTGGTTGATGGGAAGGAGGCGTTGGAGGCAGGAGACAAGGGTTTTACTGCGGTTAGATCTGGGAGGAAGATATTACTGCCTCAGTTCAACTTTACAGAACCTGGAGAAAGAACACTATAAATATAGACTACATATAAGACTGTATTATGCGTCTCATTCAAGATGTTTTACGCATTTTCCATCAGATCATTCAATGGCGAATCTGATTGACTTGTAAAGTATTGCTTTTTACGTTATCAGTATTCCCAAATCCGCACCTCACCCTCTCCCCCTCTCCCGCCTCCTTCCCTCCTCTAAAAAAAAAGTTGCTACGAGTAACGATGCCATTATTGCAGGATGCCTGTCTTGAAATTTTATGAACCTGCCATTGCTGTCAGTAAAAAGACGCTGGTCGCTACACTTTTACTTACAGCAGACTTACACAACTGAGAGTTTGCTCATTAACGATGTGATCTCTTACCATCGTATAATATTTACATTAACTCTGCATATTGAACGCAACTGAGGGTGCTTTCAGCCCCGATGCACTAATTTAACTCTTAAGATGATAAGGGATGCCAACGTCAGTGCGCAAGCTCTCAAAGGTCACATATTAAAAACAGTGCTTTGAGTGCTACGCCCGGCTATGTATTGATTAGATAGAGCGCGTACATGTGCACCGGTGCTAATGAAGTATGGTTCCTGGACATATTCTGTGGATTACAAATAGATTAAAAATATGAAACTGCGGTAGAACTGATGGCTAGCCATTGAAAAGGTGGTGAGGACGGCACTAGTGTGGAAGTGTGGTCCCGGACTACTTTTAGTGATATATCGAATACATAAAACCCTAAAACAGGTATCGATGCCTGAAATAAAGGGGTAGTTAGGTTTAAAGTTCAGATACGGCCGAAATGAACAATGAAAGGTAATGGGATTTTCTGTGCATAGTAATACACATCCATTGTAAGACTAAGCTAAATGGATGGTCCATCCACGGAATTTAAAAATATCTTGGCAGTAAATGTCATTAGATGACATGATGTCTGGAAACCAAATCACTGCTTGTGCATTCTGTCAAACACTTCCGTGGGAATAAATTCTTAGTACGTCTCTGCTGAATTCAGCCAAGCCTATTCCCGTATTCCTCCTTCTGAATTCCGAATGTGAGAAATAACTCATACCCCTAACTAGAGCTCAACCCAGTCCTTAACCCTAACCGCAGCCTTAACCCTAACCCTAATGCCCATCGAACAGGAGCATCAGCCGAGGCTAGTCCCTAATCCTAATGTCCATTGAGACAGGAGCATCAGGCCTGAGTCTCATTCGAAATTCCTCTCGTCCTGTCTTCTTCCCTTTTTCTGTCTTATTTTTCGTAAATCCACTGCTGATTCTATTGAAACTAGTATCGATACTATTCATTGCTGTTCAATATATATACAGTATAAATATATGGCTATGGCATTATCTTGTTCTGAGCTCGGTGATATTGGGTTTGGTGCATTTTGTCCCCCCAGAGAATCAGAGACATGGAATTGATTTTTATTAAGAAAAAATATCGTGGAAAGGAAAGGGGAAGAGGAGATTGAGTAGAGAAACAGAATGATCAGAGAGGAAAGTTTTTTTTGATATAACCATCTACTTTTGGCTAGGGCACCCCTTGCAACGCGGGACGAGGGAAAGGGCGAAGATCTATGATCGTTTGAAGGCAGAAAGAGAAAAACAGGCTAAAGTAAAAAATTTAAAAAGAGAAGAGATGAAAGTGGGACTTCCATTGGGGGCGGGCGCCGGACGAAATACGTACGATCTTGCTTTTGGCATACAACTTTAGCTTTGGTTAATAGTGGAAAAGGGAATTAATTAGTGGAAAGGGGAATTAGTGGAAAAGAATGGAAATGGAAATGTATTTGTGTTACTGGGTGAAAGCTATGAGAAAAACGGAAAAATAAAACAAGGGGATATTTCAGCTGAAATAGTTAGGAAAAATGAAAAGAATGGAAATTAGTTTTCTTCTTGCATCATGAAATTGTTTTGTACTCAATATTCTTCTCTGTCTCTTTCTGCCCGAAAACAATCTTATTGGGCCATCTCTTTGACTCAGAAAATGGTTTGTTCATTCAGTTATCCTTCTGTCGAGGATTGAGGAAGCGTTTTTTCTGCTCGTCACTCATGCATGATACTGCGCTATCATGAACATTCTTGTTTTTTCATCTTTTCATCATGTATTCATTGAATAACATCCATGATTAATCATAGTTATGATATGGTTAAACTAAAAGAATGGTGTATGAGAAATTGAGAGAGAGAGAGAGAGAGAGAGAGAGAGAGAGAGAGAGAGAGAGAGAGAGAGTGAGCGAGTGATCAATCTGGAGAAATTACTTTGATGCACAAAATAATGTGGATTTTAGTTTCACTTTAATTTGCACAGTTGGCTTGCACAACACTGATTTTTGTCCTCTTGGCATTTTCATTGCAGAACATTATACAGAAATCCGAGGCTCCAAATGTAGCCCCACCACTGGCTGAGAGGTGCGATTCTCAGCTTTCCACAATGTCTGAGAAGCTGGACATCTGTCGAATATGTCACTGTGAGGGCGAGGAAAACAACAAGTAAGTAACACAAACCAAGGTCACTGTCAGGGCAGTGGAAATTTATTGTCCATTGACACTGATCCCTTACATGGGTTATCTGTTGATTGTGCTATTGTCACAGTGAGAAAAAGAACAAGGAAGAAACAGAACACACAGCAGAGATTAAGTGGTTTTTGACATTGTCCCCAACCTGGTATGTTTGTCAAAAATAGTATGGCATTGTGAGGGGAAGGAGAATAACAAGTAAATGAATGGCTGGAAAGCCACTGTCAGTGGAGGAGGCATTTATCATCTTTTTGACACTGGCCACGTAATGGATGGTTTCTTTTTGTTATGTTCAACAGCCAACTACTCTGAAATAATGATAAACGCATTTTCAAATGGGTTTGATGTTTTGGCTAAAATGAATAAAGTTTGCCAATATTCCACACACAGAAGTTGTCCCTTCGTATTTTTCTGCTAGACCATGTCAGTGGAATGCCCCCAGTATGACTAACTGACTATATTGCCACACTGTGAATCTCTTCTCTGTCTTGAATATTTTCACCTCAATTGTCAGTCTGAATTTTCATTTCATTTTTTCTTAATGCATTTTCTCAGTGTATTTGCAATATGTGAAAGTTTGATTACTGAGCTCATGTCGTAAGTAAGTGATAAGGTTGTGTGCTGTTTAATGACAGTGTGATATATGGAGAACTACAAACAGAGACGCCCAACTGCCAGTCCCTGGGCTTAAATATGACAGAGGAGAGGTGCCAAACATTACCTATGAAGTTGCTAGAGACTGCTGAGTGTTCATATTGTCAGGTTATGATACAACGTGCACCTACATCTTAGATATGACCCCTAAAAGATGACTAAAATGCAAACCTTACCCCCTGTCTGAAATGTTTCTGCAGAGCACTTTCGAACAAGTGTGTTCGCTCAATCTTTTCATCCAGATTCTGTCATAAATCTTCTGTGTTAGAAATTTATAGTCTGTATCTTTCCTTGAAAAAAAAATATTTTGCCAGTTTGGTGTAGCCACTCCTTTCTCTCTTATAATGCTGTCCTTGGACAGTGTGACGTTGTGTGAGAAGATTCTTTTTTGCTTTAGAAGAAATAATAGTACAATAAACCGTCTGATGTTCTTGCCAAGCTTCATTTTAAATGCTGTAAAGTCCCTGGGCCAGTTACCATGAGTTATTAACTATGCAAGAGGTTGTTCAGTGTTTCTTGAATGAACTTTGCAAACTTTCATTCTTTCTAACTACAAAAGCATAAATCGCATAAATATCTGAGCCTTCTCTGCAGTACACATCAAGACTGTCTGTGTCAAAATAATTCTTTCTTTCCATTTCCATTAACTTCTATGGTCCTCTCAAATGTCTCCATCAAAACATTCATCCCTCAGTCTTTTTTCTTTTTTTTTTTTTTTTGTAAACAAAAATGTAGCTATCTGTTTTCATGTGTTTGCTTTCTTGCTCGCATTTCCCTTTGTTACATCCCAGCAGCTTTCACTGTCATATCTGTCATGTCTTTCCAGGCTTATTTCTCCATGCCTGTGTTCANCTGTCTATGTCAAAGTAATTTTTTCTTTCCATTTCCATTAACTTCTATGGTCCTCTCAAATTTCTCCATCAAAACATTCATCCCTCAATTTTTTTTTCATTTTTTTTTTTTTTTTGTAAACAAAAATGTAGCTATCTGTTTTCATGTGTTTGCTTTCTTGCTCGCATTTCCCTTTGTTACATCCCAGCAGCTTTCACTGTCATATCTGTCATGTCTTTCCAGGCTTATTTCTCCATGCCTGTGTTCAGGCAGCTTGAAGTACATTCACCTGACCTGTCTCCAGAAATGGATAAAAAGTTCAGACAAGAAAGCTTGTGAGCTCTGCAACTTTGATTACATTATGACCATGAAGACAAGGCCATTCAAACAGGTAAGCATGCCTTACTAGTGTGAACCACACCCCAACTTAGACAAAGATTGAAAAAGGTGGAAGAGAAAAAGTAATAGATGTGCATTCCATTTCAATCAGATTTGTTGAAAGTAGTCTACTACACTTAATCACAATTTTGATAATTGCATTTTTCATCTAATCACAACATTTTCCACACCAGGAAAGTCTATAATTGTAGTTAAAAATCACTGGTTAGCCACAACTCCTTTCAATGATAATTTTTTTCATGATCCCGAGATGTTGCAGTTAAGCAGAGCCGACTCTATAATTTGTTACCAGTCGTTCTGAACAGTGAATAACAAAAAATGTTGAAGATCTAACTGTAAAAGAATTGGTCACATTGTGTCATTATCAGCGGTATAATGTTTGCAATGTGAATAGCCTTGGGGAAAATGTGGTTTATCCAGTAAATGGAGAGAAAAAAGGAGAGCAAAGAAGAAAGATAGTGTGATTGTGTGAAGGAGGTATGCCTCAGTATATGAAACAGAAAAAGAGAATTTTGGACAGAAGAGCAGTGCTATGTTATAAGCAAACTTAATTTCAAAATTTCTCATCATGCCAGTCATTACCACTTGCAGTATTAGCCCCTGATAATCAGAAATATACACTGAGCCTCATACAATGTAGAGGTATGGAAACAAAGAGAGGATGCTTTATGTTTAAATGTAAGAGCCTTGATGACATCAGCTCATATTTCATTGCGAAATCAGCCTTAATGCCTGATGAACCCGATGTGTTTGCCTGTTGCTAAGTGGTAAAATGCCATTGCATAATCACAGCCCTTTGATTCCATTATTTGTAGACTAAATTCATGCCACAAAGTGTTTTACCAAATAGATGTGCTTGGCTGTTTTTGGCTAGATCCACAGCTTCGCCCAGAGTAAACCATACTTGATAGAATGCAGTGTTTTGTAGGGCAAGGCAAAAAAAAAAAAAAATAGAAAGAGAGATCAGAGTTCAATGTAGACAATATTGCCATGAGAAATCAAATCTGGGAGAATAAACTATTTTATTCTTCTTGTAGACAGTCAGTGGTCCTGTCATATTGGTTTATGCCCAATTTTTTCACCATTCTGAGAACTGATTTCTTCTTTGAAAGATTCTTTCCCTACACAAAAAAAACCAAAACAGCAGTCCAGTGAAGACACACAAAAACAACACCCCACCTCATACTGGATTCCAGTGTTCCTAATACTCCAGGTCTAGAGCAGTTTCCCCTGATTCTTTGACTTTGATCTCAGAAGCATTAAAAATGGGCTGGCTCAACAAGTGCAAGCTTTTCATATACTCTTATCTCCAGGCATTTCTCCAGCACCACACTTTCTTACCTGAAATGGTTTGATTGGTGATAAAAATCTTTAATGTCCATGGTGGAAGTATATTGTATAAAGTATGCATGAAGTTTTCAGATATTGTGTATTTCAGTTCAGGAGAATTTCTGATTGTTTTCTCTTGATGTCTAATGTGGAAATGGACATAAATCCCTGGAGGGTGGAATGGAATAAGATCTGGAGCATACTCATTTCAGAATATAGGCTCAGATGAGAATCACATAAGTTTGTGAATTACCAAAGGACATACTCTTAAATTGCCGGTGCATGTGTAGTTTACTTGAATATTGGCATCACATAAGGTGACCTATTGGAGAGGGGAAGGGGGAAGGATGGGAAACAAAGGAAGGCAGTTTACTTTTAGTGACATTCGAGCCTGAGGACAATATGTATGGGATTGATTTTAGTTGGTTGTTTTTTTTAGATATTTTAACGTGAAAGGTCAGGTGGAAAATTGCTCTATTCAGAAAATGTCAGCGGCATGAGATAGTGATAATGTGAGAAGATAAGATCACATAATGTGTGGAGTTCATCAAATAACTGAGTTTCCCAGACGCACTGCACATGTGATCTACCTCCCTTGTCAGCTCAGTTAGAGTCAGATCACACTTTAAAGCATCAGAAGTGGTTTTGAGTGAGGGTTTTGTGGCCTTTATAGGAAAGTACAACGTGATAGGCTTATTTGTGACTCGAGGTCTCCCATGTTTGATGCTCCAGGATTGGCCGCTGAATATTTTATAAATTCTTTATGCCAGTTGAATTTTTTTTCGCTTTTGTAATCACGTTTTCAATTTGGTTTTTGTTGCTTTTTTTTTCACCTGCTTGTTAGGATTCTTGTTCATGCTGGCACGTGTGAGTGAGTTGGGAATTAAATGGCATGCTTGATTCTACACGTTTTCAGTGTATTTTTGTGTGTGTTTATACAGCCTGTAAGCAAACAAAGCATCACGGCCTACATCTATCAAGAGTATGAGAGTTGGAGCATGAGATTGAATTGCATAAGAATTTGTGAGCACAAGTGGAAAAACGAGTTTCGCAAGTCATCTTGCTAACATTCATTGATTTTCCTTCCTCTGGGTACAAAAAGCTGCTTTGTCACAGCTGGACCTTCATCAACGACAATCCAATCAATAGAACAGCCGGAAAACTGAGCTTCTGTCATGTTGAAAAGTTGACAGTGCTTCCATGCAAACTGTTTATTTGCTCTTTTCGGTTTATTGTAATATTTTTGGAAGTAGATTATTTTCTGATGTAAACAGGCAACACCACTGAATCAGTCCCTCCACTTTACGGCAACATTTCCACGCTAACATGGGTTATAGAGTCAGTTGCAGTTTTCAGCATGTAAAGGGTCTGAAAAATTCCTGAACCTAGTTGCATGTAGCGTAGATAGGTTTTGGGGGTTTTTGTTTATAGAAGGAAGGAGGGGGGCATTTAGACAAGTTACTGCTGCACTTGTTTAAACATGATGAAAGTTTTTTGTGTTTCTGGTCTCTTCATTTGTTTTTTTGTTTTCTTTGTAATTATTGAGTGGCTAAAAAGTCTTAAGAAGATGAAACAGCATGTCCAGCTGGGTCCTCATAGACTTCAATTAATCAGGGCACTTTCATGTAGAGATGTTACATTTGAAGAGGAGTTCAGGCTTTTGAAGTCATTGGGTCTTCTTTTTGCGGATACTTTGCGACGCTGATAAGGCAAGCTTGGTTAACTCTTTTTATTCCCATATTCTTTCTATATTTATGCAGATGGGAGGATATTGTGTCGTTTAGATTAATTTCAAAGAGCTGGAGGTGAACTGTTGAATTTGATGACAGGAAGGATTGTCTTCCAGGTTCTGCAAGCAGGCTGCCGGGGACATGTTTACCTCATGACCAATTTTTGCAGATATGAGGCTCGAGCTGCTTCTTTTTTGACAGAGCAGCTGGGTTATCTATATAGCTGTGCTCTTTCAGAAGAGACATTAATAATATTAGACTGGGTGATGTGTGCATGTATATAGAAGGTTTGGTTCATATTTCCAGGAATGAATAGCTCTTAAATGTATTTTCACTGGGATCTCATGAGAAATTATGATAGAAAGTTTTTTTGTTCTTTTAACCATATCTCAGTCAGAAGGGAAATGCAGTATTATCTGAGTATTTCATTAGAATTTCATACACTGAAAAATCAGCCAAAATTTCTAAAAATAAAAATTGCTACAAAACTTCTTCACTTATCCATAGAAGTCGCCATTTTGGTTTAGATTGGGAAATCATTAGTGCAAGTAAAGCAGTTCCAGCGCGCAGCATATCATTATTGTAGCAAAAACCATAATTTAGCAGAGGACAATTAAATCAGCTCTGACATCCCAGTTGCAGTCTTGAGGCTGATTAGATCAGCCCCTGACTGAGACAGGGTTAAAATTTGCATTTGGTCATCTGTGTCAGTCTTAGAAAATTTGTCTCAGCATCCAGCTCTTTTTTCATCGTTCCTTATTTCAAGCTGTGGTGGATGATGCTGATTATTTCACTGTGTATGATATGAGTTAATTGTTGCTGTGGGGAGATTTAATGAGCAGGCCATTTTGTGTGAAAGTAGAGATGGCACATTCAAAATTAACCATGTATCTTTTACAGATTTTAGGTATAGGAAAACAGTATAAGATTTTTTGTTTAAAAATTGAAGCTGACATAGCTGATTTCTTTTTAATCTGTTTTTATGTTATTGTTTTTTTTTCAGTGGGAGAAGCTTGAGATGACCTCTGCTGAACGCCGCAAGATTATTTGCTCTGTGACATTCCACATCATTGCCATCACCTGTGTTATCTGGTCACTATACGTCCTAATTGACCGCACCACTGAAGAAGTCCACTCAGGAACCCTGGACTGGCCATTCTGGACCAAACTCATAGTAGTAGCCATTGGTTTCACAGGTGGCCTTGTGTTCATGTACGTTCAGTGTAAGATGTACATTCAGCTTTGTATGAGGTGGCGCCAATTCAACAAACTCATCAACATAGAAAATGCACCCGAGGATGCAGATCTGCGAGCAGAGGCCGCGGCACGGATCAAAGCACGATCAGGAGAGCAAGGTGGAGTCATCAATTCCATTGCCCTTCAAGAGATTGACTCTTTCTAGAGGCCTGTATGGAGGATAAAATCAAAACCTGATTATGGAGGAACTCACAATATGGAGTAGGATCTTAGGAAGAATCTTTACTCACTGAATATGAACTTGTTTTTGCTAGGCTGCACAATGAGAGTATCCTGAAAAGGGCTGACT
The DNA here is from genome assembly GCA_033807755.1 of Ellobium chinense. Taxonomy (NCBI): domain Eukaryota; kingdom Metazoa; phylum Mollusca; class Gastropoda; order Ellobiida; family Ellobiidae; genus Ellobium; species Ellobium chinense. The sequence continues at coordinate 683,595 of JAWQUT010000191.1, forward strand.
GCATTCTTGGTGAATGCCACTCAGAATGATTTCAAACAGCATAAGCGGTATCATACTTTTGACTTCTGTGGCATAAGAAATGAAAAAACATGGCAGCTTGCATTAGTTTATGTGCAGTGTAAGTGTATCTTCAGTCAGAGTGAGGAAGATTACTTGAAAGCACACCATTCATCCCTTCATTGAGTAAAGCATATGTAATGTGCTCAGTGCTTTAGCCATGCTGGAAGTGGCTTGTCTCTCACTACAGAGAGTTAGAAAAAAGAAAAACAATATTGAAAAAATGACATGATTATCAAAGTGCAGCTGCATCAGTTGGAAACTGATGTTGACTCTCACAGGGAATCTGGAAAGAAAATGAAGTAGGATGTCACAACTTCATAATATCTCATGATTGTGGGTGTTCTTGTTGTCTGTGATGGCCTCCTTTACAGTTATTTGACATACACAGTGTACAAAAAGGAACTGAATGGTGTCCAAATGTTCCATTTCATCTCAGGAAAATTAAAATGCCATGGTGACTATGGCACACATGCATACTTCATATCTCTTGAACAGCATTGTGGCCTCTATGAAACACCAACAAGAAATTAAGGCATTCGCCAGTCATATGGATGGATGCTTTACCCAGACAAGAGCCATGCTGGTGCTATGATGTGTGGAAGCTCTTGTCATTGTACATCTTCACAGTGTTTGTTCTCCAACCTCCACAAGTACACACACTTCTGGGGCCCTGTCTGTACACATACACATAGTCTGAGCCTCTCCCCTCTTCACTAGTGCTACAAATCAGCATCAGCTGATGCATACCATGACTCAAAGACCACAAAATGGCTCTTGATTGATATTAAAAGGATCTTGAAATCTGATGATGTTGATCAAGGTGACAGCCTGCAAAATGATGGTTGTGTTCTTGCTTACAGCTACATGCAATCATTCTCTCAAATCCACAAGGTACTCAGGTGTTGTAACCTGAATAGATCTGATGGTGTAAAATAGATTATATCTTTTTTATCATTTAATCAAGAATCATTATCATGTTAAGGACAGCTTATTATAAACTATAGGTACTGCCTTGGTAAGAGCTTCTAGAAGAATAGGCATTTGCATGATGAATTGTTTCCAGGATGGAACATCTTTTATTTCTTGCAATTTCTGTTTAAATGTATGATGTTTGTTCCTTTCTATACATTCCATTAATGTTTTGATTTACATTGTGGTATCTCTTTCCACTGGTTCTTTTTACTGCAACAGAAGTCACATTTTTGTAAAGCTTCAGAACTCTGTTGAAAGCCACACTGTGATTCATATACTGAAAAAAAATGGCTAGACATGAGGTGACTGCACAACGAACTTGTAACTCCATTGTTGAGAATGTCAGTTGTTACCAGTTACTCACATATCAAATTCAGTTCCATATCAAAGCTGTCCAAATATATCTGGCATTTAAAAGGCTATTGAAGTTATGATGAAGCATTCAGACAGTTTCTCATAAGACCATTATGAAGTTTAGAAACTGTTGCAGGGTTATCTTTGATCTGCATTGACTCTTTTTGTGATTACATTACTGTATTTAGCTTACTTTCTTGTGCATATGATACAAAGAAATTTATACATACTGTGTACTGATACAATTGTATCCATATGTTATTGCTCAAAGAACATGTATCTTTATTTGCTGACCGCACAGAATGTGTGATTTAGATGACACAAAGTATGGTCATTTTGTTAGACTGTGAGCAAAATGTGGAGAGAACCCTGCATGAATAGTGTCTGTCTGAGAGCCATATTTTAATTTGGGAGATATTGCTTAATTAGCACAGTAAGTGATGAGTGAAAGAGAGTTAAAAGATTCTTGTTTTTTTTTCAAGATATGTAATGAATGTCTCACACATTGTCCTAGCCATAGTCAGACCTTGTATGCGTTTTCATCCTTTCAATACATTAATGAGGTCTGATCATGGCATGAACATCATGTCATCATTGTGCTTCGAAAACTGCCTAAGTCATTTCTCATACTACTGAGAGAGTGTGGGAGAAACTTTTCTATGGCAAGGCAAAAGGGAGGCAGCATGTATCTTTCCAACTGCAATACAGGTGGGAAAATATTGCTGCTTTCTTGACCTCATAAACAACATGGTATCCGTTTTCAAAAATGGTTGAAGTCGTTTTTGAAGCACAGGGACGATGTGATATCACGCTTGGAAAAGAAAGGGAAATAACCTTGACCTGTCAAGTCAGGTTTGCATTGTACTTTATGTCTGTCATAAGATTTATCATCAGTGGGTAAACCTTACATGCAGTGCTTTTGCTATGAAGGCTGCAGAGTGAAGTTATGACTGGCTTGGTTCTGAGGACATTGGCATCAGGTTTTGTCCTCACTGAGATATGTTTCAGGAAATCCTGATGTCCGTGTATCTTTGATTATGGTGCCACGAGATAGGTGCTGTGTGATTTAGAAGTTTCTTAATTTTACCAGTTCATCCAAGGAATAAGGTGCTTTTAAGATATATTTTACAGTTTATTTGGGATGCAGGTGCATTTTCAAGATATATTTCTTGTTGCTACACTTGGTCATTCACTTATTTTAGCTACCTCAAAAGCAAACTGCCATTTTTGTTGTTACAAATCAAATGTAACAATATCTGGGTGTAAGCATTTAGTACATCTTGCAGCAGACATTCGTAGAAATACCTAATATAATTTGTACCCCGCTGAAAATATTCATACAGTCCTAATAGATCATAATATTCTGTAGAATTGTCATTTCTGAGAGATATCTGCAGACATCATCGAGGCACTAAGATCAGTAGATTTCAAACTAGATATAAAGATGATGCACAGTGATTCCGTATTCCCCCATGGCCCGGGCTTTGCAGTATTTGAATTCTGCAAGATCAGTGGACCGTGAGGCTTTTTTTTTTGTTTCAAAGCCTTTTGTGCTTCAAATGTTCTAATCAGACTCAAAACAGCTGACTACGCAGTTCCTCTCTTCATGCATTAACAATTTGATATTAACAGTTTGCTCCATTGTTGAGAATGTAACCATGACTTGCAGTCTAGAGATTCTGTATCCTAGACCAACTATCATGAATGTCAGTGGGGTTTACTGGTGTGAATGAAAAGAATGCCTTTATATTGCAAGTATTTTGCTTTCCATCAGCTTATTTGATTCATTTCAAAGTTTTATGGCATGCTCTCAGGGCAACACAATCACCCTTTAAGTTTGTCCTTTGGAATCAGTGTGGTTCTTTCTCATCTCTTTTTTACTGGGGCTGGAGGATAGGAATAATGAATATTTAAAACTTCCTTCCCNNNCCCCAAGGTAAAGTAACTAGAAAAGTACAGCTTAGGAAGTCATGTCAACACCACTGTATTTACTAAAGGGAAATAAATCAGTCAGACCCCTCGGCTGTGGACTGTTTGGTGGAGCAGAATGTAAAATTTTAACTTAATGGCTGGAAACTTACTTGATAAAGCCATGGAGGGCATAGAGGAGTTATCAACACAGACAGGCAAGAGCTTTGATTTTCTTTTGTCTCATTGGCTTTTTAAGGTAATGGCGGCAAAGCGATCAGTGATTTTCTCTTTTTGTTTTGTTCCATTGCAAAAATGAAATGTCTTTGACACAAACACCATGACAGTGCAAGTTTATTCCATTTTCATTTATTTATATTGGTAAAAGTGGTTTGTTGGAATACAAAAGAGCTCAGAAGTGGTTATGTTTGCAGTGGAGGGGAGGTGGAAAAAACCAATGATACTTAGCAACAATAGATAATTATTTGAACATCTCAAGAAATGTTAGTGGATTTTTAAGAGCTTTAAGGCTTACAGTGAAAAATTTTTGTATAGCTGTTTTTTGGTATTTGTAGACCGCCCTGCTCCGAGACCTCCAAACAACCAGAGGGATAATTTCTCCACATGAAGAATATTGAGGCATTTGTAATGACAAGGTTGTGCTAGAATGAGGTTGATTCTTAAGATTTATTGGCATACCAGTGAATGAATCTCCCAAGGAAATAGAAAAAGAAAAAAAGAGCCGAACCTCTATTATTATGATAGCAGTGAGAGGTCTGCGGACTTGCAGACTACTTTTTCCATAGTGAACAAGTAAGTGGAGTGTCTGTTCATAATGATATGTGTGTGCTTAATGCATCAAGTAAGTGAGTTGGAATGCAGAACCAGTGAAATGTTACTTATTCAGTGTTGTGGTCAGTCTGGATAAATCAGCATGTCACCACATATATATGTGCATCCATGTTCACCCATCACAAATGGCTGTCGGTTTTAAGGTACAAGTTCAGGATGATATCACTCCATGGCTTCATGACATGGGCCTAAACTGAAGCATGTATTAACAAGTTCTTTTCTAAATATGACTCGTGACTGCTCAAACTTTCATGGAAATTGCATGCAGTTATAATGTCATGTCTGTCTCAAGGTTCAAATCTCTCAAGATATGACACTTTGGCTATAGTAAGTGACACATCAGCAATCAATGTTTCTGAATCACGGAAATAGGAGCAAGTAGCAAATTAAACTGCAAGCCTCCTCAGTGCGTGACATTTACCTTCAAGTTCAAGCATTGGATATATAGTGTCAGTCACATGCCTAGATCAATAATGCATGATATGTTGGGTTAAATATAACCAGAATATTATTGGTTGCCTTTCATGACAAGTCAAGAAGTAGGAGAATCAGGGTTGCACTGCATGATGGACAGGCAAGAACTTTGTTCGACTTCTTTATTATCTAGAAAGGTTGTGAAAAGAAATTGATTGTGCCATAATGATACAGAGCAAAAATTTTTATCTCGTAGCATTTCATTTTGACATGTTCATTTTGACATATTCGTTTTATTATGACATGTTCAGCTTTGATCATGAAAATGATATGGAAGACCAAAAAAAAAAAAAAAGATTGACAAGGCAGGTAAAATATGTTCTGTTTGGCTTTTTAGATCATATTGGTTTGTTTAATTCATTTAGTTTGTATATCTTTCGCCAATGCCATAAAAATTTCGCCTGCACATGGTGTGGATAAACACAATCATTACTGGTCAACAGGATGAAGTGCCATGAGTTCCTACTCTCATGAAAGCCAGATATTAGTAACAAAAATATGTTTCACCATGATAAATTATAAGATTAATGTGGAGGAAGTTAAATAACAATTTAAAAGTTGTCTTAACAAAGAGTATGGAGGTACACATATATCATAAGTGGCAAAAAGGGTTAAAGTGAATTTGCCTAAATTAAAAACTTAGTTTAAATGAACATGTTCTTTGGTCCTAATTTGTTCCTTCTTTGTCATCATTATTAGTGAAATTCTCTTAGAATGAATGCATCTCTTTGTTTCCTTGAAGTACAGATTAAGCAATCTCGATCATATTACAAAGAGAGAGGAAGGTTACGGCAACCCATATTAGGTGTCAATAATACAAGATCAAGACCTTTTACTGGGAGAAGCAGCACATCATAAGCCAAACATGACGCAAATAGTTCCAGGTGAACCAGAGTTTACTGTCAGTCATGCTTGGTGACAGCAACATTGGAAATGACGTCAGTGCGAGCATGACACTTCCTCAGAATACATCATGAACGTGACATTATGACTAGTCTGTCCCTTTGTGGATTGAAATTGCAGTTGATTCATAAAAATAGGAACTGTTTGGTTTTTTTGTCTCCTCAACCGTGACAGGATTCAGAGAATCGTGGGGAAGTCTTATGTAAAATTACTGGCTGCTTTCAGCTGGAGAAGTTATTCTCAGTCAATGAAATTACTCTCTTGAAAATTACAGACATGGGCTGCGGTAGGCTTGTGAGAGAAAATTGAAGGGGAGTGACTGGAAGAGACGGGGATGATTATCTTATCCTCGTGATACATGACTCATCAAGATTTCTAATAGTTTTTTTTCTTTGTGTATATGTGTGCATGTGTTTGGGTATATAGGGGTGGGTCACTGTGTGGGTGGGTGCATGAGAGTGTCATTGCAAATCTCTGCCTGCCCATGAGTGATAATTGCTGCTAATCATATTCTGGTAGCAGAAAGCTATTTTTTGCCTTCAGAGTTTCACATCTTGGCAGCATCAGCCAACACCGAGGAGCAGTCGGTGAGGTTTGAAGGACAGTGTGTAGAACAGGATAGGGTGCCGGGGCAAATAACAGAAGAGGAACATTTGAATGGGGAAAAAAAGAAGCAACACTGGGAGAATCCGTGTTTAATCCATTTTAGATTAAAGAACAGAATATGAGGTTAAGGGCACTTCACAAATCAATTTTAACTGAATATGTGGATAAGCAGCAGCATTTCCGTACTGGATCACATTGAATTATGTGGCATTTTTAGAATCTGTAATTTCAAACCTATTTTTTAAAATTATTTTACTGAAAGAAATGACAAGAAAACTAATGCGTTTCTGAATAGCTGTCTTTCAGTTCATGCAAATCATGGACCTGTTCAAACAGATATGGAGAAAAGGAAACTCTCTTTCATTTTTATCCAAGAGTAACATCAGTTAGAGCCTGGGCAGAAAGGGAGTATAACCTAAAGAGGAAATGCAATGTAGTATTATCTGGTTTAGCACTTGGTTTCAAAATCAAGAAAATTTAATATTGCTGCATTTCCATATCGTTTTAGGTATGCATGCATTTTAATTTATTTAATTTTTCTTCCCTTTTCTTCCCTTTTTCCCCCCTTCCCTCCACCTTTCCAACCCCTCCTCTTCACCCCCCCCCCCCCCCCCCCCCCCNCCCCCCCCCCACCATAGAGAAAAATTATTTTTAAATGGGTGGAAGTGATCCTATAAAAGACCCCATTGTTAAGTAATCCTGCTGTATATTCCTCAACTTTCTGGGCCATGGAATGAAATGATTACCCACAAGTCCACACTTTCATAAAGACACAATGATACAGCATGTTTAATCATTATCACTGTGACCCAAATAATGACTCCAAATTACTGATCTTTTTCTCTCTTTGTTGTTTTTTACCTATTTATTTCAAGAAAGGCACAGTAATAGGAAAGTATAATTGTCACAAACCAGCCTTGCAAAAGAAATAAAAAATGGAGTGAGATTTGATACATAGTTGATGTGACGCTGGATTTTGAATGCAGAAACAAAAATTGAAGGCAGCGAGTTGAAATGTGATCTGACACGAAAGACTTGATTGTTCCTCCTGTAGATTTGATTACTTGATTACCCACAATCCCACATCCAAGTGATGCCAGGATGATAATGCCTGTAAAGTATGATATTTGTAGATGTGACAATTGGATTTTGAATGCAAGCAAAGAAAGGCTTTATTGTTCCTCCTGGCTGCTTTAGATTCGATGACCAGGTCATGGGATGAAGCGATTATCCACAGTCCTTGATTGTGCCAGGATGATAATGTTTGTAATGTCACATTTTGTGTCTAAAAGAAAGGGTGTAATTTGTAGATGTGACATACTGAACTTTCAAAAACAACAACATTTGGGCTGTGTGGCATGAAATAAAGCAAAAGACTGAAAAAAAATCTGATTGTTTTCCATGATTGATGTAGAGCAGGTGAATAGGTCAAATAGACTATTATGGTTGGAATGATAACCCACAATCCCACATCCCTCATAATGTCAACATGATAAAACATGTCTTGTTACATTTCTTTATTAAAAAGACATGTTATTTGTAGATGTGACATCTTGGATTTTAAAAGAAAACACAATTTGGTCAGGGTCTGACATCTGAACTGGAGATACAAGACTCATTGTTCTTCTTGATTGTTGTTGGGCAGATAACCAGGTCACAGGGTGGAGTGATCACCCACAATCCCACATCCGAGTGTTGCCAGTATGATAAAGCAAGTATTGTCAAATTTCATTTATTCAGAAAATAGGTAAGTCCAAAAGGGGTGGGACAAAAACTAAAGCATGTAATATATAATGAGTAGTTAATGTTGCATTCTGGATTTTCAGAAGAAAAAATGAAATATAGATTATTGGCGGAAATGTGAACTGGAGACAAGAAAACCTGATTGTTTCCCTTGGGTGATGTAGGTTAGGTAACCAGGTAGGCCTACTCTATCATTATGGAGTCAGTTTATGAAAAGATAATGCTTGTCACGAGACCAGATAAAAATCAATGAAGCAAGAGTGGCAGTAGCTGTCTTACCAGTCTATAGTTGTGCACATGGTATGAGGTGAGGTTGTCAATAATTAAAAAACAGATTTTTTTGCATTGTTAGTGACTGGCAAGATGTCCTTGTCTTTGGTTTGCTGCCAGGTTATGTGGTCTATGTATTGTGACAAAAGAACAAAAAAACAAAAAATTCCATTTCTTAAAATACCGTAACATTTTTCATTGAGGTTTTGGTATGTTTGGAGGTCTCTTAATATCATTGCTCACTTTAGATACAAAATGGTCAAATAACCAGCCCAAAAGGTCCTCACTGAATAATGATAGTATACATTGTGTTGTTGTAATGCCGTGATATGTTATATGTGGACATGTCAGTCCAGTGAATGGGTGCATAGTTATGGACCAAATTTTATGTCTTTTAACATTTAAAATGAAAACAGAAATTTGATGCTGAAACCCCAAAGCAGAACTTATGCCAAAATATCACATCAGCAAAGTTGTAAATATGTAAGTACTGTATTCATAATCCTCATGTCTGTCACATTGTAATATTATATGAATGCCCTCAAGCATTCGTTGGGCGTGTCCTGCCATAAGGCATAGGATTAATACTGTTTTCTGTAGATGAATACAGTTAACTCCTCTTAATTACTCGGGAGCATAGTACACATTGTGAAAAGATGGAGTTGTAATCACCCCGTGATGGTTATAAAAGAAATATAGAATTTTGATTTCTGACAATTATTAATCAGAATTTATAATGAAGAGGAGTTGACTGTAATTCAGTTACTGTGTATTAATGTTCCTTTCTCAGCAACATTCAAAACATTCCAGTAATAGCCAGTCAGTGATTTGAAAGATGTCCTTATTCTGGTAATTGTTATGATGGAGTAGGGTTGTGCAGCTGTGGGTCTATTCTGTGCTATCTTTGATGTTTCTTTGATTGATAGGGGCTTTTGTCATTGTTTTTGAAATATCTGCAGGACTTATGTACCATCCCTGTCAATACCATATACCACCCACATCAAATCACTCCTATATGATGCACAGTTGGCGTTGTTAATGTGATTAACATATGTTTGCCAATACCATTCATTCTCTCATTTTTTTTCTTTCACTGTTGGAAAGTGCCACAACAATATGAGACTTTGCTTAAAGCCAAGCGACAGAGCATCTGTTCATAATGTAAGTGACAAAAGACAAAGCTTGTCCTGTAAAAAGTAAGACATACCATTTTATTAGAAGTAGTAGCACATGGACAAGTACTACACATTAAAGATGGCTACATACAGCACTAGATAGAGAATAAATCTGTCAAAGTATGGACAGAATGATTCACATATTTGGCAAAGCCTCATATTTCAAGTTTTCTATGAAAAGGTTTTTTTTCAGTACAGTTACCCAGTCAGCATTGTACAGACTGTTTCAACTGTTTGCTGCAACGCTCCCATAACTTGCATATTCTATATAGGTGCCTATGGGAGGTTGGCACCTAGCATTTGTTGTATACAAATGGAAGCTGTGCACTCAGTCCACATAGTGGGCACTGTGTGTGTGCGTGTGTTTTTTTGGTTTTTTTTTAATGAGTGTCTGCCTAACCTCTGGATGTGTGTGTGTTTGGAAGTTATGAAGGAATGCCTGGGCAGTACTACACTGGGGCTGTGTATATGTGCTGAAAGTTTAAAAAAATGATTCCTTTGCAACATTTATAGCCAATACACTAGCACAGTGTGTTGGACTGCAAAACATTTTTACAGTTGACTTTGTTAGGTTGTATTCCATTCTGTCACTCTTTTGATTAACCATAACATCTTTTACTAAAAAAAAAGAATGGATTCAAACAGGCATATAATGAAATTTATGGGATGCACTAAGTTGTTTTGCAATAAGCCACATCCTTGACAGGGAAAAGTGGCAAGGAATCTACAGTACAGCAACCTGGATCATGCATCACAAAAATTTATTGATTATCCAACTTTGTTGGTGTATAGTAGAATGCCATGACAGTAGAATTTGATTGGTGCTGTATGACAGTCATTGTCAGAACATTTCACTGTGATACTAATGAACTATTAGTAAACTGGATGCTCTGTGACAGAACCGACACTAGTGACAAGGCACACTGATATTAGAGTTGAGTATTACTGCAAGTTTAGGTGTGAAGTTAACAAACAGCCTCAAGAAGTCCGAGAGGGTAAACTTTACAAGCTATCACAAAAGTTAAATGCAGGTGCTCACTGAAAAAGAGTTTTAACAATTTTGCCTTGTATGAAATAATGAATTTGGTGGAAAATTACTACTCTTTAAGTCATCAAATCATGCTGAATATATGATTTATCATTAGTATTGTTGTTAACTATCCTTGTACATTCATCATTTTGACATTATGTCAGTGATGGAATATTTAATCACTTTTTATTTTTTGTGCATTTCCTGTAAAAAAAATCAGCCTTATGAAGTAAACTATTGTACCCATGCACAAGCATAAATATGTATACTATACTTACTTACACTGTGATGTGGAAGATGAATTTGTACATTCTAATCAACATCTCGAGCTAATGCAAGTGGCTGATATTCACATCCTGCCAAAGTGAGGAGCCTATAAATCCATTTGACACAAGTTGCAAGCCATTATCTTAAGTATATGACATTAACAGCATGTAATCAGATGACACGGCCAAGCCATCCAAACTGATGGAGATGATGCATTACGCGAGTTACTTTTATTTACATGCATATATGTAAAATAGCCAGCTCTTCTCAGCTGCATTTCCTAGGAAGCTTCAGGAAAATTGGAACTAAGCAGAGTGAGAGATAAATTGGGGCTATTAGCTGTTTACATTTGCACTGGAAATAGGGTCTCTAGAATTTATTACTGTTTGTAAAGAGTAGGCCTACAGGCAACCAAATCATGATTCAGACTTTATGGCTGTCTGTACTCGATGAGTATGAGTGGAAGACTATGAAATAAGCAGTGTAATAGAAAAATGAGAATGTAGTTATGTCATGCGTAGTGAAACAGAGATAACCAGAGAGTTGTGGTCACAAGTAATTGAAGTCTAACATCTAAAAAGCAGAATGAAACTACGGGCGCCTTCTTCTGTAATGGTTTCGTCAGTGAAATGAATTTGCTTTAAATTGGAAGTTGACCCTAAGTCTCTGAACAGTTGCAGGTTGTCTCTTTCTGTTAAGAAGAATATTATTACCTAAAGACCAAGATATGTATGTTTGCGGGAAATTGCTTTCATGTTGATAGTTTAAAAGATTTTTTTTTATTACCTGGAATGGCCATTGCACTATTGCATTATCCTCTTCTTATGTTGGGCAACTACAAGAAATGCTGTTATGAAACACTTGGCAATCCTCAGAGCTGATGGCAGGGCAAAGAACTTAATGTGTGGGGTGTGTACTATGTTTGTGTGTGTTGTTGTTTTTTGTTGTTTTTTTTTTTTTGGGGGGGGGGNCATGGTGGAGGTTGAGGGGGGCATTTATAAAGTGATATGAGGCCGCTTGGGTTTGGCAGGAGAGGCAGTTGGGAGGGCACAGACCTATTTTGGAGGTGAAAGGCTCAGGCCTCCCTCTTTCAAAACAAAGCAACATCTGGGAGCCTCAAGTGTATGAGAGTGTGTAGAGCTGAAGAGAATCAAACATACATGCAGTCGTGTATGCATGTCTTATTTTCTTACCTGGCTCATGTGAATCTGATGCTGTGTAATCTCTATTCTATATGTAATATATATACATATATATATGTACAGTCAGTAAACTATATGAATATTTCTTTTATGTTACATGTTCATGTTACTCTTTCCCAAAACAAAACAAAAAATACTATTTCTGGTATGAAATATTTGGAATAAATTGCCAAACTTATTTTCGTGTCACTGAGTTGAATATATTGATGAATGGATTAATCAGGCTGATTGGTTAGCAGCAAATGAAAGATCAGATCAAGATTATCAGAATGTGAATGGTGCATGCATGTTTTAGTTAAATGGATAGATGATTTTGTGTGATTACAAGCAAATGGAGAATGAGTGATAGGACAAATCGAGCTTATTCATAAAATGTCTTTTGCAATTGCACAAGTTATTCTGGTTAAGGCCAGATGGGGAAAAAAGAGGGAGGTGGGGGACAAGAAGGGGCGACAATATTCAATAGGCTAAGCTTGTGCAAACAAAATCCGTGTTGAAGTTGAAAGAGTAATTCTATAGAAGTTACCATATTACTTCCCAGGAAAGAAAATTTACATCCTCTTGTTTATATTTCCCTCATTTATTTGTGGGTCTGTTTCATAAATCTACATTAATGGCCGTGCACATGGTGTAGCTTTAGATCCAGTTAGTTAGATATACCTCTCCATATATATTTGAGACTCTACTAAGCGGCAAGTCTTTCTCCTTCTCTCTTTTCTCATGCCTTGTACCCACATTGTCTATGTATGCCTACAAGACCGAGTGAGAGACATTACCCGCTTCTCGCGTTCTGTATGAACGCACCCTAAGGCTTACTTCAAACAAGATGTGCCGATCTCATGGTGAGGTGATGAAAATAATTTTACTGTCGATGATGAGCACTGGTTCAGCTGATTAAATCATTCTGAATGCGTGCGTAAGTGGCTTGTCAGCCCAGTGTGTGCGCTAAAGTTTCTTCCACAAAAGTGGTAAATGTGAATGATGTGTGGATGTTGGCAGTTCTGTCATTACTTGCTGCACGTTGTTTGCTCTGCGGATGTAAGATCCTACGGGCCCTAGGGAGTGGGAATCGGAGAAGTTTGAGAGTTAGGCCTCCCTTCATTACAGTCGAGAGAGAGAGAAAGAGAGAGAAAGGGGGCGGGGGGCGGGAGAGGAGGGAATATCATTTTTTTTTTTTTGAAAGAACCTGCATGAAGACTGCTTAGTATAGACAGAGTCCCGCTGTACCATAAGACGAACTTGCTTGGGGCAAAATCTGCCATGTCAATGGGCAGGGTTCAAATTAGTTTAAAACTACAAACTGAACGCTCGACCGACTTTCCTATTCCTCTCTACCCACTCTCTCTTTATTTCTCTCTCTCTCTCTCTCTTTCTCTCTGTCATTATCTCCACATTTCATTTATCTCTTTGTTTAGGACTATTTCTCTCGTTCTCCAGATCGGGGTCGTTTCGTCAAAGCTGTGACAGGGTGGGCGCATCCCGCCTTCGCCTAAATTCGCCACTGAGTGAAAGTATGTCGCCACTAGCACCCCCGACCCTCCGCAATGTGGGGAGCTGCGAACGCTGAGGCCCTGAGGAAAGGAGAAGAAAAAGGGGATAAAGAGGAAAGACAAGGAAAGGAGAGACGAGACATTGGGGGAGGAGGTTGGGGATGGTTTTGCAGGTGCTGGGTTGGGATTGGNGGGGAGAGGGGAAGGGAGAGGGGAAAGGAGAGAGAAGGAGACCTTACAAACCTGTGGCCGTATGCATAATGCGTATATATGTGTATATCTTAGTTAACGCACCGCGGTAACCACGAGAAACGGCCAAAACATTATAGGCGATGTTCACACTAAACTCTCCGTGCAACCGGCGTGAGTTAATGTCACTGAGTCACATAATACATGATCCTGGTTGGGCCCAGCGTGAACTGCGATCACTCGCCAGCCAATCAAATCACTATCTCTAATACCCGGTACTTTGACTTGTCGAAAACTGTCTTGAGCTTAAGTCAAGAGAGCAATTCTGACTTGACAGTCGCTCGGTATTCATCGAAAAAAAACTACACTAATATCATCTAAAATGAAACTGTTTGTATATGGGCCGTTTGTGATAGCCTACATCTACTTGGTGAGTAGTACTATCTTGTCTCTTGGTTATTTGACCAGAAAAATGGTTGTGCTAGGCCTACTACTTTTTTAAACAGCGAACTTATAGTTTCTGCTTAATATCATTGCAAACAACTTCATACTACTTCTTTCCCATTTCCAGAACCCAACGAATGATCTCATTCCTTATGATAACTGTCCCCGTTACTGCGTTAGTGGTTTCTATGTATGTGACTAAAAATCCTTCTTGAACTTCCCTCAAGCTTCCAGCGTCTGCCCTTTTCATTTACAGAGGGCTGTCACAGACCTAGCAGATCTGGATCCTGCCTTTTCCTCCCCACTCCCCCCCCCCCCCCCCCCCCNGATCCCTGTAATTCAAAACGTCCATTTGTCTAAAATATGTTCATTTGAATCGTTATCTCTTGTGCTTATTCCCTTTTTGTCACATCACGCAAAGTAAAACAGAATATTGGTCCAGGAGCGAGGTTACCAACGTGGCTTTTTAAGGCCATATATCTCAAATTTGTTTTTTCTTTGGGGAGAAGAGGGGCGGCGTCGACGATGTTTGCCAGCTTATTCTTACACTATTTTTTTGTTTTATCTTCATTTGAAGTATCTTAAAGTAAAATTGATAGTATGATTACAGCAGTATTGAAAACTCTGGCCACAAATGGTGACAAGCACTACACACGTGTTTTCAGATAATACCAAAGAGGAACGTCTTTGGATAATACAGACTGTGTGCTGCAAACTGGAGCAGGGTTTATTGTTGTTGCTGCTCTTGTTATTCCATCAATCCACCTCTATTTGCTGAGACAAAAACTAAAACATGTATGTTAAATAGTTAAAATAAGTTAGCTTTTTTTTTTCTGATGTTGTAATGGTGTGTTTGGCTTTTCCTCCATATGCTCATCTGGTTACCTTGTGCAGAACTTCCTGTTTGAAAGAGAAAGTAAGAAACCGGCAGTAGAATGAAATTCTCCAACATACTACATGTTAGACTATATCTAACTGGACATCAATGTGTTACGTGGAAGGCTCTACAGCTGTTCATCACTACTAGGCCAGAGGCAAGAAAATTAATAATCTGCGCCGGGAGGAATTCCATATGTGTGCCAGAAAGATTTCCGCATGCAATACACCGAACCAACAACATACCCTAACCCTAACCCTAACCCTAACTCTACTCTAACCCTAACCCTGACATTGGGTTAGGGTTATGGTTNGAAATTCTCCAACATACTACATGTTATATCTAACTGGACATCAATGTGTTATGTGGAAGGCTCTACACCTGTTCATCACTACTAGGCCAGATGCAAGAAAAATAATCTGCGTCAGACCGACACGCTTCATCTGTTCATCATAGACATAGACTAGACTAGTCTAGATAGTCTATAGATCATTAGATCATAGATGAATAACAGCATTGGGTGGTCGAATAATGCGACTGTAAAGTGTAACGATTAGGCTAGTCATTAGCGGGAGAATAATTTTAAAAATATGAAATCAATAGCAGAAAGCTCTACTCAGCTTAAAATAGCATCCCAATCCAATCAGAAAAATGATGTGTTTCGAACTCCATTCCAAACAGCCGAAGCTCTTGGATTTAAAAGTTTCTCACTTGAAAGTTTGTGTTCTCTCCTGCCAGGTTCTTGGGATCGCAGTGTCTTTTAAGGCCTATGCTAATGACTTTTGTGTTAGTCTGTATGTAGATCTAAATCTTTCATGTCGCGTGATGACAATGGGTTAAAAGCTTAGCATATTTAAAGAAAATTCTTGAATATCAATAAAGTTAGTTAATACAACTGTACTTCAGAACACTAAAGAGGTGCTGGACCAAAGTTTAAGGACTGAAAAACAGAAAAAATTGCAACAATTACCACTCTCCATGTCAGCATGTTTTGTTTGCCACTAGAAATTCATGATCCAAATGTTGGATTTAGCATAAATAATGGCAAGATTTCTGCAGGCAACGACCCGTTTAATCACTACGGCTAGGGTTAGGGTTAGACCGTTAGGGGTAAGGATAGGGATAGGGTTAGGGGTAAGGGTTGGGTTAGGGTTCTTGGGGATTGTTGCCTGCGGAAATCTTTCCCAAATAATTTCATGGGCTCACAGGTGTGACAAGGTGTTAGTTTTTGTAAAATAGCAATAATTTAGACTTTTGATCTTTGCCACAAAGTATTAAAATCAAATGTGAATTACACGTTGACCTAAAGAAGGTTACCACTGAAAACAATGGCGCCTTCCTGAAAATGCAGTAAGCGAGACATCATGCGAAAAACCGGAAAAGCACATAGTAGCGGCCTTATAATTGGGAAAACCGCCATGGTAGTTGATCGGGGAGGTGCCAGGGGGATCAGCTGTCAGCAAATTTGGCAAAGTTTTGACTCCCAGCCCTGTTTTCTGTGGGGTCTTAGTTGAGGAATATTTGGTTATAAATAAAAGAGGGCAAATTAAATTCTCTACCATTATCCTTTTTTGTTCAGAACTGCTTTCATTCACACAGTAGCAATGAAAACAACATGCGGAAACAAATTTAATATTGGTGGAGGCCAGATGTCTGCTATTTTTTTCATGAAAAACCAGAACTAATGAGACTGGGCTGTTTTGTTTACCCTCTCGATTCATAGAACCCTATCAATATTAGAACCCTTCACTAAGGCTGAACAGCTCGATCTTTGAGTCGATCTTTACCTGCGGCTCAATTAATCAAGTCGGCGGGTTCGGCTCGAGTCAAAAAGATCAAGTTTTGCTCTGATCTTTTTGAGTCGCTTTAATCTGGCTCAACTCAACATTAATCGAGCCACTGGCTCAGTGCAAAGTTACCACAGCAGTGTCGTACCTCCTACAATCTAATTAAATCTAATTGAGATTGTTTATGTTAAGGAAGGGTTAGCAGTGACATCTGGAATGGGCTGGAAAGAGTAGGATCGTGACTAAGCGTTAAAGTTTGGTTTGGTACCGTCGATGCTAATTGGGTAACAAGGGGCTCTGATTTGTGAGATACTATGTGTGTGTGAGTGTCTGTACGTTTGTGTATGTGTTTATATGAGGGTGAACATTTAGGGTGCCAGATGAGATTCAGTTACTGAAGAACTGATAGGCCCTATCCTAGACTGCTCTTTCTAATAATGAAACAATAAAATGAATGACTGAAAAAAAAAAAAAAGATCCTGAAGTAAAAATGAAACAGCCCCCAGAAGTCAAAAGAAGGCCCGAAGAAAACAATACCACACTACTTGTACGCTGATTAAAGTTTTGGGTTTTTTTTTTTTTTGGAGGCGGATGGGGGTGAGGGGAAGGAGGGTAAAATAAGAACTGTGAAACTAAGGGAGGGAGGGCGGTAGCGGTAGTGGAGAATAGAGGAGCATGCGAGAATGTTGAGACTAAAAAGATCCATCCACGAGGAAGGTAATTTATGGTGACACTGTATAAACAGATCGCTAGTGCAACTGCGAGCTGCTATACTTGATCTTTAGTCGATCTTATGGCTGCATCACCAGCCTTTACCGCAGACTTACTTTCCCTCCAGTGCCGAAAAAGCTTGAGTTTAAAAGATTGAGCTTTAATCGATCCTTACGATACGGGCCACCAAAAGATCGAGCCGAGTCGACTTTTCAAAATCAGGGATCGGCCCACCACTACCCTCCACTATAGTCATAGTCTAGATCTAGAGTCATATGAAAGGGGCCACATTGCTCCATCGTCATAACTTTTTTTAGCAAGGGATTTTTTTTTTTTCCTTTTGATTATCAGGGGGATTTTAGAGTTTTCTCGGTTTTTGCACAGGAAATAAGGGAGGACCATGAGGCATCCATTCAAATGGGGCAGGCAAGGGTTTGTTGAAGTTGAAGTTAAGTAAGGGGCAAATTGTGTGGTTTAGATAAAATACTACTAGTGCTTTGGTTTATGAGAATTTGTGGCAAGATTTTGGATTTTTTTATAGCGAGGTGGCCACACAAAAGGTCTATTTACAATAATAAACTATAGTTTGATGTTTCTTATACAAACTCTTACATGTTTACTTATTCATGCAAGCTGTCCAGCCTGTTCATGAAACAGATACTTGCAGTAGTTGACATTATGAAAAAAACAATACGGGTTTCAAGTAAAACTTTAAAAATGAGTATAGCATTACAATGAGTAAGTGTTCACTTCTAGCATGAAGCCTGATTGTCAGATGCCTGTTTTTGAATTGATCCCCCTCTCTTCATTCATGACCTGATTCCATGTGTAAGCTTTTCTAATTTCTGCATGTTTATTTCATTTCTCAGGTCTTCTTTATGGTCAGGACACAGGTGTGGGTGGATAATCAAACCCAAAGTTGCACCAGCTGCCGGCTGCAGCTGGAAAGGAGCATGAGGAAGTTCCCAGATATATGTGCGCTCAAACCAGATGCATTTGGTACCTTTTTATGGAACTCAACTCCGTTGCAAGATCCCTTAGCTGACATTGGGTCATATCTACATGGTCTTTACCCACTGGAATGGGAGGTTGTGGTGGGTCACATGGTGCTGACAGTCTGGAAGTCAGGTGAGCTGCACATTATCACTTTGCCAGTTTGTTGAAAAAGATCTTATACACCAAATTAGGTTAAATTCCATCTTTTGCCACCTTTCCATCTGGGTTATTCCCGCATAATTTTTGTCATTTTCAAGATAGTCAGTTGTATGTACCATTGACTTTTTAACAAAAGTTATTTGTGTCTTGTGATTCTGATACATACAATCTCTTCCCATAAACTGGCAGTACTGTCCCTAGTTGTTTTGCTGATAGATCTACACTACACGAATCTACAGGTGCACATATTATCTTGACATAAAAGATCTCTTACCTAAATGCGATTGCTCCATCCTCTCTTATACATATACCCATCTTCATTCTCTTAAAATAGTAATGACTAACCTCATTCATGCATCTGAGGGTACCATTGCACAAAACTATACCAAGAAGGCATATAAATACTAAGCAGATATACCAGCATCACACCACTCCTCCAAATACTTGAACTGCTGGTTGATGATTTATTTATTGAGACACAAATTTCCCGAATTCTCTAATCAAAAGTCACTTCCTGCTTCTTTTTTTCATTAGACCCGCCAACTTTTCCACATTGTTCAGTTCTCATTAAGCATGCTTTTAAAATTATTGCACCAAATCAGTAAGAAAACGGTAAAATATCGCTTAAGTTGTGATAATTATCTTAAACATCTACATAGATTATGTGCATTCTTTCATTTTTATGATCATATATTATTAAGTTACATTTTTTAAATCCAAAGTTCAGTTAGATTTGTTTTCTATTTTAATTTTGTTTCTAGACTTTGAGCTACAAAGTTTGATCATAAATCATTGCCACAAGCTGAAGATGTAGTCAAAAAGGCCAGTGGTATTTTCAAATGGATCATTCTTAAGTGCCAGATTTGACATGGTTATGAGTACAAGTAGTTCTTTGTTAATTACAACAAACTAGGTGATAGTGTAGTGCGTTCACAAATTAATGAACTAGGTTTTTCTTCAATATCTTCTCTCCTAATGAGCGGATTGTTTTGAAATAGACGTTATCGGGAAATCCAATTGCGGGAGGTAACTCCTGAAAGTTAACACTTAAAGGAGTTTTGTCCCCTCCTGAGTACCCATTCCAACAATACCCTGAGTTGTTCACAATGTGATGAAAGTGTGTTGTAGATAGACTGGTGAACGTGACATACGGACCTGTTTACACGATTTTACACGCCATTAACTTATTGATTGCTCAGCCTATTCACAAAAATTTTAGCATCAATTGCAAGCTCAATCGTTTCCACTTGGTTTCATATCAGTAACAGTACGTTCCAATACGTAAAACACTCTACAGCTCGACGCATAAACTTAATCACATTATAATTATACATCAAAATTAGGGCCAACGTCTTGTGCAGAGTGCAGATCTGTAAAGATAATTAATATACGTGAGAAATTTGCAAAGTAACATTGTATCGAGGGCCAAAAAGGGTGTATTCTGCCTATGGCAGGCGATACTAGACTAAGTCTAGGCCTAGTCTAGCACAAATGGTCGTTCGATGCATGGGTTGTTTTTTTTTTTGGTGTGGGAAGGGGGAAGGGTGGAGGTACAATAGACACAGACGCATGGAGAATTATGGAAAATATAGAACCTTATAACCCTTTCCACAAAGACTTTTTTCTCTTATTCAATGTTACTCAAATCATAAATAACGGTTACGGCGTGTCTGTTTTGTTGGGAGGAACACTCAGTAAACATTCTGACACACCATAAAACGTATAATCACAGATTAAAAGTTATCCTAAATTCTTGAAATGCCTAATCCTAGGACAAAAATTTAAATCATGAAGCACTGTACTTTACAAAATCTGTGAAAGTTGGAAATAACAACATTCTGACACACCGATAAAATGTTTAATCATAGATTAAGACTTATCGTAAACTCTTGAAATGCCTGATCCTAGAAAAAATTAAATCGTACCACACCGTACTTTTCAACATCACTTAAACTTGTAAATGGCAATATTCTGACACACCGATAAAATGTTTAATCATAGATTAAGACTTATCGTAAACTCTTGAAATGCCTGATCCTAGAAAAAATTAAATCGTTACACACCGTACTTTTCAAAATCACTTAAACTTGTAAATGGCAATATTCTGATAACACCGATAAAATGTTTAATCATAGATTAAGAGTTATCATAAACTCTTGAAATGTCTTATCCTAGAAAAAAAATTAAATCGTTACACACCGTACTTTTCAAAATCACTGAAGCTTGTAAATGGCAATATTCTGATACACCCATAAAATGTTTAATAATAGATTAAGAGTTATCGTAAACTCTTGAAATGCCTATTCCTTAAAAAAAAAAAATTAAATTGTTACACACCATACTTTACAAATCACTGAAACTTGGAAATGGCAACATTCTGACACAGATAAAATGTTTAATCACAGATTAAGAGTTATCATAAACTCTTGAAATGCCTAATCCTAGAAATAAAAATTTAAATCATCAAGCACCGTACTTTTCAAAATCACTGAAAGTTGGAAATGAGAACATTCTGACACACCGATAAAATGTTATCAAACAGATTAAGAGTTATCGTAAACTGTTGAAATGCCTATTCCTTTTTTTTTTAAAAATTAAATCGTTACACACAGTACTTTTCAAAATCACTAAAGCTTGTAAATGGCAATATTCTGATACACCCATAAAATGTTTAATAATAGATTAAGAGTTATCGTAACCTCTTGAAATGCCTATTCCTTAAAAAAAAAAAAAAATTAAATCATTACACACCATACTTTACAAATCACTGAAACTTGGAAATGGCAACATTCTGACACCGATAAAATTTTAAATCACAGATTAAGAGTTATCGTAAACTTTTGAAATGCCTAATCCTAGAAATAAAAATTTAAATCATGAAGCACCGTACTTTACAAAATCTGTGAAAGTTGAAAATGAGAACATTCTGACACACCGATAAAATGTTATCAAACAGATTAAGAGTTATCGTAAACTGTTGAAATGCCTATTCTTTTTTTTTTTTAAAATTTAAATCGTGACAAAAGTGTTCAGGTCTAGACTTACCTGAAATCTTTCATATATATATGAAGTCCAATATTTCAGAAATTGTAAAATCTGAAGAATCAATGGTATGATGAAGTATACGTGTAATTTTCACCATACTAAAAATGAATGTGTTTTCTGACTGAGTCTAGCCTAGTCCTTTCATTGTCCTCTATCAAGCGCACAGAGAACTCTTTTTAGATCGCCATTTTAAGCATCAAACCTGTTCGATGTTATCACTGAAAGACCAGGAACATAAAAATATTCAGATTGATGCAGTCTAATCATGCATATCAGTTCTTAGACACACAAAACACAACGACAACATTCAGCAGAAAACAAACAAAACCCAAAACTCACGGACTATGAAGCTGGAAATGAGAATGTATTCAAGTTTCAAAACAGGGATTTTGGTCAGCTGGGACTGTGATTACACTGGACCTTTTATACGAATTTCACGTAAAAAAACAATTTTCTCTTAGTACAATGCAAACAGATGCGCGTATACATTGTTGTTAAGAGCAGCACGGAAGGACATCCCGGTATTGCTGACTCGGCCAACTTTATCGCAGATCCCTTATGGAATTAGGTCTGCAGAGCCTAAGCGAAGACAAATTTGATAGCTTCAAGGTTGGGTTGTGTGTAGCCCAAGGAGCATAACTCTAGACGAGTCAACTTTTCAAGCATCTTATCTCCCTTGATTGATTTCAGAAGTACACCTATTGTGCTTGGCTTCCAAAGTCAGTTTGTCTTAACAGGAAATATGTAGGAAACGTTTTCTTAATAATCTTTAATAAAAAGTTGGCATCTACTGCTTGGTCAAACATTTAGTAGTTTAACAGTAACACGACATACGAGAAAGACACCGAATGATCGTTTTCTTGTACGCTGGTCATTTGCATCATCATTCTCGATAAAGGTAAGAAAACAGTGTAGAGGAAAATTGAATAACCTAAGATGTATAGAAACTAAAAAAAAAAAATTACTTATTATATCTATGAGCATGAAAGATGCTCGCTCAAGATTTTTGTTTACTCTACCTCTCATCGACTTGGATAAAAAACACTGCACCCTTGCTAAAAGACACTGCTAATGTAAAAAAGAACTTGGCAAAATCAAGGTTTTCTCCCACTGCCATCGTTATCAATCGGAAAGAAGAATGTTAGAATTGGAAGGTTTTGGTGAACTTGCTAGTGGTGTTTGCTTTACTCATATCATTGCCTCTTTCTTTAGTACACATTACCGCCATTAATTCTTGCCACATTCTCCTCCGACACAGCTGTTGATAAAAAGTTACAATTACAAATTTTAAAGATTTAGAGGCTGCCACCACTTTGCTCAGTTCTCATGTCCAGTCTTCGCAACAGATGTCAAATTTCTAGCAAAAGTCTCGTAGGTACGCACACTTCCGCACTGTCTTGTGTGCAGCAACCAAAAACGCACCCCTTGCTTTCTTTATGTACCACTAGATATGTTTTTTTTTGTGCAGCCTTGTTATTTTCAATGGCAGTGCATCACACCGCCAACGCTATTGAATACTCTTTTTATATGCCCCTACTTTTGGATGACAGTATAGTTTTGACTTCCACATAACTTCTAGATGAGTCTTTACAATTTTTACCAATTTTTATTCTCCCCATTACTTTGCATTCCTTTGTTGTCATTAAAGTAGGACATGCACATCAAAAACAATTTTCCGTTTTTCAATACTTCTCCTCTCTAAAAACTATCTACGGTGCCCACCGAGTCACTTTTGCGAAGAAAGAGCATTGTTCTGTTACCGTGCGCATATGTAACATGACGCAATAAGGAGAGCTGGAGTTACCAGGTTTTGCCCTTGTGTCCAGAATTTTTCCTCTTCCCCGATCAGCAGAAGCCTGTGGCAGAAATGCTGACGTCACTTACTTTCCAGGAGCTACAGACGCCTCTACCTGACAATGTATTATTCAGCCTTTAATTAGGGTTCTGGTATTCCAAATTCAAACTTTTTTGATAGCGTAAACCAGGAAAAGTATACTGTATTTTTATTGCTTCAGCATGATTTTGTTTGGCATATCTACTGTTCACAGAGGAATTAAAACATTTATACCAACATGCTATCACCCGTCCACAGAGCACTGGCTAGACAGCTTGGCCACGTGGCAAGAATATATTTGACGTAAGCTAATAGTATGGCTGCCACGCGCACAGTGGTTGTAACAATTCGGACTTTAGATAATGAAACCTTGTTGGTTGTCTAGGGCCAGTAAAGACGTTATATGATTAGGACAGACACTTGAAAGACTGTTATATTGGAATAATAGGGTATCGCATGATTTAATATGGTCTGTAGGACGGTGCAGTATTCCTTTAAGTAAATGCTTCTAAAGCGATTTTCATATTATTTTTTATCATTTTGTTTAAGCAGTTTCCACCTATACATTCTCCCAAGTGATTACATTTTCAAGATTCATATTGTAAAACTATGGATGTTTGGGAAACTCACCTATTATCATTTTTTTTCTAATGTGTAAGAAGAAACTTTTACCCTAGATACAAAGACTATGTGAAAAAAAAAATTCTGTTAAGACAAATTGGTTTAGAAGCTTGTGGAAAATTGGAAAGAATCCTTTCACTAGGAAAAAAGACACTTTTAAAAAACTTAGTTCATCTTTTTGTGAATGCACTATAGTGGTGGGCCTAGTCCTCATTTTGAAAAGTTGGCATAACTTGATCTTCTCATGGCTCAGATTATAAAATTCAATCCTAGGCTGTCTTTTGAGCCGGAAAGTATCCAATGAAGGTTTGTAATCCTATTATAAAGAATGACCTAGGGATTCTGACCTGTAACTCACACTTTCAATCACAGGATACTGTGTCACCATAATGTTCCTAATCTATTTAGTTGCTGGCACCAAGTGTCGTATAAATCAGAACCAACTAGCATCAGTGCCTAACTTCCATCTCAAAATTTAATATTAACAACCTTACTAATTTTGAGTCATACTGGAGAATCTGCAACGTTCAGGCCTGATTGATATTGTGTGTGACTCTGAGGCTCAGTCCTAAGAATCGACTGGGTTGTAGGAAAATATGACTTGGGCTTTTTTAAAGTATACTTGGTGCAGTATTTGCAGGTGCTGGTGTTTATACTTAATATTTGCTGTCTTCATATGATTATGATGTACACAGTCATCTTGTGATGTGTGAATGAGGTCAGACATTACTTTTTNAAGAACATTGTTCTGTTACCATGCGCGTATGTAATATGACGCAATAAGGAGAGCTAGAGTTACCCTTGTGTCCAGAATTTTTCCCCTTCCCCGATCAGCAGAAGCCTGTGGCAAAAACGCTGACGTCACTTACGTTCCAGGAGCTACAGACTCCTCTACCTGACAGTGTATTATGCAGCCTTTAATTAAGGTTCTGGTATTCCAAATTCAAACTTTTTTGATAGCGTAAACCAGAAAAAGTATTCTGTATTTTTATTGCTTCAGCATGATTTTGTTTGGCATATCTACTGTTCACGGAGGAATTAAAACATTTATACCAACATGCTATCACCCGTCGCAGAGCACTGGCTAGAAAGGCTTGGCCACGTGGCAAGAACGTATTTGACGTAAGCTAATAGTAATGGCTGCCACGCGCACAGTGGTTGTAACAATTCGGACTTTAGATAATGAAACCTTGTTGGTTGTCTAGGGCCAGTAGAGACTATATGATTATGACAGACACTTGAAAGACTTATATTGGAATAATAGGGTATCGTATGATTTAATATGGTCTGTAGGACGGTGCAGTATTCCTTTAAGTAAATGCTTCGAAAGCGATTTTCAAATTATTTTTTATCATTATGTTTAAGCAGTTTCCATCTATACATTCTCTTAAATGATTACATTTTCAAGATTCATTCTGTAAAACTATGGATGTTTGGGAAACTCACCCATTATCATTTTTTTTCTAATGTGTAAGAAGAAACTTTTACCCTAGATACAAAGACTATGTGAAAAAAAAAATATTCTGTTAAGACAAATTGGTTTAGAAGCTTGTGGAAAATTTGGAAACAATCCTTTCACTAGGAAAAAAGACACTTTTAAAAAACTTAGTTCATCTTTTTGTGAATGCACTATAGTGGTGGGCCTAGTCCTCATTTTGAAAAGTTGGCATAACTTGATCTTCTCAGGCTCAGATTATAAAATTCAATCCTAGGCTGTCTTTTGAGCAGGAAAGTATCCAATGAAGGTTTGTTATCCTATTATAAAGAATGACCTAAGGATTCTGACCTGTAACTCACACTTTCAATCACAGGATACTGTGTCACCATAATGTTCCTAATCTATTTAGTTGCTGGCACCCAGTGTCATATAAATCAGAACCAACTAGCATCAATGCCTAACTTCCATCTCAAACTTTAATATTAACAACCTTACTAATTTTGAGTCATACTGGAGAATCTGCAACATTCAGGCCTGATTGATATTGTGTGTGACTCTGAAGCTGAGTCCTAAGAATCGATTGGGTTGTAGGAAAATATGACTTGGGCTTTTTTTAAGTATACTTGGTGCAGTATTTGCAGGTGCTGGTGTTTATACTTAATATTTGCTGTCTTCATATGATTATGATGTACACAGTCATCTTGTGATGTGTGAATGAGGTCAGACATTACTTTTTTTATGAGTCTAGCTGCTTAGCCTTAGTGACTGGAACCTGATGAAAAAATATTGAAAACCAGCTGTAATTTAGTGGATTATCTATATAATAAAGTTAATTCTGGAAGGATGAATTAGAGTGGAGAAATTGAACTAATATTCTTAGGGATTATATTTTCTTTCACAGATAGAGAGCTGCGAGAAAAACCTGGCACAGCTAATATGAGCATCCAGTCTTCACTGAACACTCAAGTTCATAATTATACCAGCAACCTGCAGAAGCTGCATAAGAGCATGAGGTTTCCACAGAGATTTGTGCTTCATATAGATGAACCTGATATTCTTAACCTGAAGGACCTACAGTAAGTCGGATGTGCTTTTGGAATAGGCAAACCTTGTGCAGATAATTTTGTTCTCAGTGCTTTGTTAAATCAGCACCCTAAGTTTTTCTACTACAAGCTAAATGGGTGCCTATAATAGATGAAATATGTCTTGCAGTGAGTCAAATGAGGCTTAATTTGCATTGCGGCTAAATCAAGGTCTTAGACATGAACATTTAGTATGTTAACTTTTGTTAGGTGAAGAAATTTTGACCTAGTATTATTCTGGCCTGAGATATAGCTGTTTGAAGTGGCATGAGATCATGTCATACAGTGGAACAATTCTGAGAAAATGTGGATGCAAGATGAGTTTTATTTTATATAATTCTGTCATATACTTCACAAAAACTCAACCACAATTACTGACCATTTGTCCATAAAACATGGGTATAGAAATGATTTTACTCTCGACATTCATAAAAAAACATTTATACCATATGGTTCTGTTCACCCTCTGAGTCTGATAACTCAGTTTCAGTCTAAAATGACTTGGGCCTCATTTTGACCAGATATATGACTATGACTACTGGTTTCTTATGATGGTTTGTGTTCTGTTAGTTGTCCTCTATACACTATTTCATGAATCTGTGACAATGACACCAGTCACAGAAATAATCACCTTAGCCACACATGTGAATTTCAGTGTAGGATACCAGGCTTCTAATTTCTTGAATAAGGATGACAATAAGGACATTCAATATGCATTTTGTGCATATAGGTCTGGTGGGCCTGCCCAGGCAAAATTAATAAGGAAATTTTACCCAGTAATTTACTGTCATTTACAAAGTGGAGGAAAGTAGCTGTGACCATACTGAGGTGTGGTAAAACAACTCAAATAAGACAGCCAAATTGCCTGTAAATTTCATAATTGTGACTGACATGCTGAATCCGATACGACCATGATGTTGAGTGTCCACCAGGAAAGCATTCCCCACATGTTGAAGATCCCAAGATTTTGCAGCTTTTTTGCAGGGATCATTCATTTGTCCTTCTTTCTTGCTGTAGGTCTGGCAAGCATAAGTTCTTGATTCTGCCCCACACAGAAAATACCTGTTGTAGGTGCTGGAGTAGAGTTAATGCCTCTTTTCACAAACCAGATCAAAGGCTTAGTTCAGGACCAGTTTGTTCACAAATAAAACCAGTTTTGATAACAGTATTAGAATTCAAGTGTCAGATATAAAAATACATATATAAATAAGTCAATGTTAATGGAAAGGCTGCGTGCAGTCTCGGTTTCTCTGAACTTCAGTTGATGGAAAATGTTCAATCTCAATACAGACAATATATGTTGAGAAATGGATGCAGTTGTTTTTTTCCTTTCTTACATTTTTCAGCATACAAGGCACTATGTTGTTTACATGTTTTTTTATGACCTTGATGTCAGGTCTCTGTGTATAGCCCGTAAAGAATTTTTTTTTCTCTCTGTTCTAATAGGAATGGGTTCTGCTATGTGGATAAAGGCAGCCAGGCCTATCAAAAGATTTTGGACATAAGTGAGCAGAACAACAGTCTTGGCCATGTCTTGGATGCCAGAACAAGCCCCAGTCTCAGAGACCAGCTGAGGCAGCTTATTCAATCAGAGAATAGCATGGAAGTCATTGGACATGTAAGAGATCAACAGGAAGAATTTCAGGATAATACAGACACACCAAGAGAGATGAACGGCCAGAGTGAGTCCCAGTTTTATACTAGGCTCCACACACATCACATGAGACAGCTTACTCTAACAGAGGGTAGCTTAGAGGTTAATAGGCATAACAGAGATCATCAAGAAGAATTTCAGGATAATACAGACATAGCAAGAGAGATGAACGGCCAGAATGAGTCCCAGTTTTGTACTAGGCTCNCTGGCAAGCATAAGTTCTTGATTCTGCCCCACACAGAAAATACCTGTTGTAGGTGCTGGAGTAGAGTTAATGCCTCTTTTCACAAACCAGATCAAAGGCTTAGTTCAGGACCAGTTTGTTCACAAATAAAACCAGTTTTGATAACAGTATTAGAATTCAAGTGTCAGATATAAAAATACATATATAAATAAGTCAATGTTAATGAAAAGGCTGCGTGCAGTCTCGGTTTCTCTGAACTTCAGTTGGTGGAAAATGTTCAATCTCAATACAGACAATATATGTTGAGAAATGGATGCAGTTGTTTTTTTCCATTCTTACATTTTTCAGCATACAAGGCACTATGTTATTTACATGTTTTTTTTATGACCTTGATGTCATGTCTCTGTGTATAGCCTGTAAAGAATTTTTTTTTCTCTCTGTTCTAATAGGAATGAGTTCTGCTATGTGGATAAAGGCAGCCAGGCCTATCAAAAGATTTTGGACATAAGTGAGCAGAACAACAGTCTTGGC
Organism: Ellobium chinense; assembly: GCA_033807755.1. Taxonomy (NCBI): domain Eukaryota; kingdom Metazoa; phylum Mollusca; class Gastropoda; order Ellobiida; family Ellobiidae; genus Ellobium; species Ellobium chinense. The sequence continues at coordinate 712,453 of JAWQUT010000191.1, forward strand.
AATGTCTTGGATGCCAGAACAAGCCCCAGTCTCAGAGACCAGCTGAGGCAGCTTATTCAATCAGAGAATAGCATGGAAGTCATTGGACATGTAAGAGATCATCAAGAAGAATTTCAGGATAATACAGACACACCAAGAGAGATGAACGGCCAGAGTGAGTCCCAGTATTGTACTAGGCTCCACACACATCACATGAGACAGCTTACTCTAACAGAGGGTAGCTTAGAGGTTAATAGGCATAACAGAGATCATCAAGAAGAATTTCAGGATAATACAGACATAGCAAGAGAGATGAACGGCCAGAATGAGTCCCAGTTTTGTACTAGGCTCCACACAGATGACATGAGACAGCTTACTCTAACAGAGGGTAGCTTAGAGGTTAATAGGCATAAAAGAGATCATCAGGAAGAATTTCAGGATAATACAGACATAGCAAGAGAGAACAACGGCCAGAATGAGCCCCTGTCTCGTACTGGGCTCCACACAGATCACATGAGACAGCTTACTCTAACAGAGGGTAGCTTAGAGGTTAATGGGTATGAAACAAATCAACAGGAAGAAGTTCAGGATAATACAGACACAGCAGGAGAGATAAACGGACAAAATGAGCCTCAGTCTCAGTCTGGGCTCCACGCAGATCACACAATTTACATGAGACATTCTACTCTGACAGAGGGTAGCTTAGAGGTTAATGGGTATGAGACAGATCAAACGGAAAACGAGCAACAGATGAATATGGCAGGACAAATGGATGTGCAGAACAAGCCCCAGTCTAAGATCAGGAATTATACAGATCAGCTGAGGCAGCTTGCTTCAACAGAGGATAGTTTGGAGTGGGATGCCTGTGAGGGAAATCATGATGAAGATCAGGAGATTTTCTATGATGTGAGTCAATTCTATTAGTTTTAACCTTTGTTTCAGTATTTTCTTGATTACATCCCTTGTCTTACTTGCTATATCTGCAGAGTTTCACTGCCCCTGGTCAGACTTAAATCTGATTTCCTTTTCTTGCAAGTGAGACATATTATATATCTGTTTATCATATAAACAGAGCGTATTTCCGTGACATAAAAGTGTATAATAATTTTTTTGATATGTCACACATTACAGAAATTTGATCTTTGACCATCTTACAAATACTTTTATTGGAAGCCTTGGAAACCTCTAGATGTATGGATATGTGACATCATTTCTTTTGTAACTGTTTTCACTGCCTTGGTGTTTCCCTCTGTCTATATTTTTTCAAAATTATTTCAGGCATTATTTCTTATTGCTTGTCATCATTCTCTTCAAGTTTCAGTTTCGGTTCAGCTAAACGTGTGAATAAATGTACTTGAAATGTCAATGTTTCTGTGGTCTAAAGTATCATCTATGATTGTCAGCTGTTTGGATCTGCTTTGTGTTGCGTAACTGTGTAGTTCATTCAGTTCAGTTGTAATTGATGTGTCTCAAACAGGGTGAGGGCTATTTCAGGGGTCCTTTTCACGATTAAAAGTTCATTTTTTATTAGTTAGAGTTTATATGATAAAAAGGATTTGAAACTCGTGTTTGTAGAGACTCGTGAATACAATAAATGTATCTCATTTCATAAATCTGATAACAAACACTTATTACAGATCCTCTATATAACAGGGATGCTAACTTTACAGCAATTTAACCCTTTTCATTTACACAGTAAATCATTTTCCTAATATGTAAATGTAGTGTTTATCCATGCCACAGATGCTTTCCAACTACCCACACGTCTTATCTTCTTTACTTGCAGTATATCAAATTTTGTCAACTGCAGGTTCTATGAATTGTTTAAGTAGTTACAGTCTAATCTATAATGTTATCTAAATCTCCTTTTGATCTCTGTTTACAGAATAGAGGAACATGTGGAGATCATCATGGCAATACTTTTACTGATGACGTTTACCCTCAGCAGGAGCAAATGTAGTGGGGGAGGGCAACCCCATCATCCCACATCGTGCCCTCCCCCTGCATGTCTCTCAAGTTCACCATGCCTTACTCCCTTCACATACCATACCACATTGTTTCAAACATTGGACTTTTCAGCAAGGTATGTGAAATCTAATTATTCTGGTTTTGTATTTCTAGATGGCTGTAGAATCGAAATTCTCTTTCAAGGATATAATTTCTCATTTAAAGAGTGTTGTTCAAAAACTCAATATGTGCATTTTACTTGAAAAATCGAATTAGCGGCATATTTATTCGTGTGTTCATCAAAACGAACTTGAAATCAGGATTCCCTTAAATTATATCATTTAGAAGTACATAAAATTATATGTGTAAATGGCAGTTGTCGTTACATTATTTCCCTTTATTATTAAAAATAAAAGAGGGCAATGTGAATCACTTCTGTATTGTGTTTCATGTTAACTTTGTTGCTGTATATGAATTCATCAGTGATACATTCTTGTGCCGCTCACCACTGACTAGTGCAAGGTGTAGAAATTTTAATACATACACACCCACAGAGCAAATGATGCGCAAATTTACATACGATTATTTCACAAAAGAAATAAAGACCATGTGATGTCCTCTTTATCTTAAACATGAATCTAAGTATCATGACCTCCCTTGTATGATACATTTTTTGAAATGATTATCACCTTAACTATGAATTTTGGCAGCTTCATTGTGTGTAGGATATACATGTAAAAGCAAACCCAAAATCTTAAGTTCTTTCATCTCCTTCCCAACCTAAGGTGAACAATTGTTTGTGTCTGTTCTCTTGTCATTTCTGTGAATAGTATGTTTTTCCATCAGCAGCCAAAGCTGTCAACTAATTTCATGATCTTATATTTCAGTGCCAGCAGGAAATGAAACAGCAGCATTCTTCGACTGTATCATCCGTGTTGGCAGCATCACTATTGTCACAGCAGCATCATTAACAACAGCCACCTCATCTTTATCTGGCAGCATCGTCAAGGTTACCAGTGACATTATCTCCAGCAGTAACATTATCATCTACAGGAGCAACACCATCACCTTCCATTATATCACAAATCTGCAAGCCTTTTTTGAGAGGTGGGAGAAGGATTAAGAATTATGATCACCAAACTTGGAAGCATTAATTTATTTTATCCCATGTAAAAACACTCTTTTTCATGTATGCCACATTTCCTATAGCAGTCATGGGAAGTCTAGCATTGTAGGTCTTTTCAGATAATTAGTGTTTCTTGAGGGACAGTTTTACTCGGAAGTGCAGTCAGAATGGGGTGGAGAGGAGGGGGTAGGTAGTGGGCGAAGATTGGATGGTGGTGCCGATTGTTCATCAGTAGTTTAGGTGGATAGGGTCTAAATTTTGTTGGAGGACCTCTTGTAAATCAAGGAAACTAGTGTAGCTCGTCATGGTTTTAAAAAATGGGTTAATTTTTATTTTTAATGTAAGATACAATAGCTAATCTTGTTTTAGTCAGTCACCATGGCTTGGGAATTTTTCTTCCGGAACTGTAATCACTTTTATGAATTTTAACTATCTCTACTTTTAGTACCTGTCCTAGCTGTTCTGGAAACTTCTTTATTTTCAGTCTGGGACAGTCTGCAGTTTCTGATTAAGTTTTGTAAGATAGCTGTGGCATGACCTATTTTTGCGACTCCTGCAGACAACTGATGTGTAATAGACTCCTGGTCTGCTATTTAAAGTTGAGGCAGATGCTGTACATGACCCTATAGCTGCTCTGGTGAGGTCTGATTTTCTGTAGCTACACATGACCAGTGGCGGTATATCCTTGTGTGTTTCTGTAGTCCCAGTGTTCTATGTTGTGGTGTTTGGACAGGATTACAGCCCCCACTGGCATATGTTTGTAGTTATTAAATAGGTCCCTATAAGGGTGAACTTCTCTCGGCCGGCATGGCATGGTGCGAGGTCGGAATCCCATAAACTTTAAGGAAAATGAGACTAAGAAGTCACATCATCCGCTGAGCAAAAGGAAACTTTTTCTGAGCAGGATGGTGAACTTCGCATTCCAGATATTAAGAGGTTATAATGTCATGTACAAACAGGAGTGTAACACGTCAGTTTGAAGAATCAGTTTTGCATTGTACTTATGAATAGTTAGGAGGACATTCAGTGGATATAGATGTAACGGATTTTAATTGAAAATTTCACTTTTACCTGAAGAGCTACTGACAGTTTCTTTACATCATATTAGTTGATTTTTCTTCAGGAATTCCAAGTAGTTTTATGAGTTCACACAGTTAACTTTTACCAATGTTCGTAGTTTTTCTTGAAATCTCTTAATTTTTTTTCTCAGGGAAATTCTGCTGTTTCTGATAGTTCCGCTTTTATTGTTGCTTGATGGGTTTTTTTAAAATCTTTTTTTCAGTCATTCTCCTTTACCTCCACTCATGAACTGTCTTCTCTCTACTATTGTTGAGAGGCATTCATTTTGCTTTCAACTTTTTCTCTGTCTGTGGCTCCTTTTCACATGGACAGGGAATTCATGAAAGAAATGATCTGCTGTTCACTGGTAATATTCATAAGACTATTCTTAGTCTCTCATGGTTCTTCCTCTACACTTTGCCTTTTCCTCTGTTGTTATTTTACACTTGAGTAAAGAGAAGAATTGTAATAATTACCTGAAAATGAATGCTATGAGCAACACTAGTTAAATGTCTGTGCAGATGTAGGAGAGGAGCTAAAAATACTTTTGCCATATACTGAGTGCCAGAAGAAATCTCACTCTTGGTTCTGTGCATCAGGGTGTCCCACCCAGTATATCAAAGATCGCTGTAGGTAATATGATATGGTTGGGTCTGTTTGTCCATTTTTGTACTTTGATATAGACATGCTTCGGAGATGCCACTAGTCTGTGTCTATAGTGATCTTGATAATGGATCAAGACATTGTGTGGCAGTTCTTGGTTCCCTACTTACACAATCAGGTGTTCACAGAGACAGCCCAACATGTTTGATTTGGGGACTGTATGGAGCCATAATACAACCAGTTACAGACTCTCATTGTCCAGCCTACTCTTAAGGTGTTTATGATATCTATATACCTACAGCTGTGGCATTACATTCGATAATGGACAGGAGCAACCAGTGATTCTGATGCACACACAAAGATTCTAGATATCTGCTTTACGCTGAGATAAGAGTGCGCTACAAATGAAATGACATTCTCCTCTTTCAAGTATTAGAGGCCTAGTGGAGCCCATTATTTGAAGCACTTATTTTCTTTATGACAGAAGGGTTAGCTCTGATCATTTTCTGCCAGACATTTAACTAGCTTAGCCTCATAAAACGTTATTTACCTTGCACAGAAATTACATTGTTTATGGCACATATCATTCCGGCAGCTTACTTGACTGTCTCCTCTGTTTCCAGCTCCAGCTTTGTTTCTTTTCAGCTTAAGTCAGCCACTTCTACTTCATCCAGGTCATTCTGGCTATCTGAAGACGGTGTATGAGTCGGTCTTATACGTCATGAGTCCCTAACTCCACTCTTCGCTCAGCTGTTTCTGTTTGAATCAGGCTGTTCTGTTTATTTAAAGATAGTGTACGAGTTGGACTTAATTTCATGATTCTTTGTCTTTGCATGAATTAGTTTTATATTTTCAGTTCCACTTCTGCCTTTTTTTTTCAACTCACATTTTTTGCAGTCAGTCATATCTACTTGATTTAGGCAATTCTATTTATCTAAAGATTGTGTGTGAGATTCTTTGTCTCTACTCCTCATCTGATTTAGTTGTGGTATTGCAGTATCTGCATGCTTCAGATGTTTTTCAGTGGACCTGCTTGGAGATGGGACCAGTCACTTTTGTCATTTCCACTTCATCTATCTCTCATTACCTTCTCAGGTGCCTTTGCTGCATTAAGCAGAATTGTGTACTTCCTTGACTGTCTATTCCACTTAAATGTTCACTTCTTTCCACGACTTTTGGAGTTAAGGCAGATACTGTACATGAGGTTATAGCTGCTCTTGTGAGGTCTGATTTTCTGTAGCTACACATGAATAGTTGCGGTATATCCTTGTGTGTTTCTGTTGTCCAGTGTGGTCTAGTCCCCTTGTTTCTATGTTGTGATGTTGTTTGGAACAGGAGTACAGCCCCTGCTAGCAAATGCTTGTAGTTATTAAGAAAGTCCCTAGAGGGTCGAATTCTCTCAGCTGGCTTGGCATAGTGTGAGGTTGGAGGCCTGTAAACTTTAAGGAAAAACAGACTAAGCAGTCACATCATCTGCTTGGCAAAGGGAACAGTTTGCAAAGCAGGGAGTATCCAGATATTAAGAGGTCATAATGTCATGTATGGACAAAGATGATGTCACATTTTTCTTCTGTATCTGTTCTGACAAATGTCCACTTTCTCCTGTTCTGCCATTTTGGGCTTGGGGCAGATACTATACATGAGGTTATAGCTGCTCTGGTGAGGTCTGATCTTCTGTAGCTACACATGACTAGTGGTGGTATATCCTTGTGTGTTTCAGTTGTCCAGTGTGCTCTAGTCCCCTTGTTTCTATGTTGTGATGTTGTTTGGAACAGGAGTACAGCCCCCGCTAGCAAATGCTTGTAGTTATTAAGAAAGTCCCTAGAGGGTCAAATTCTCTCAACCGGCATGGCATGGTGTGAGGTCGGAGGCCCATAAACTTTAAGGAAGATCAGACTAAGAAGTCATATCATCTGTTTGTCAAAAGGAACATTTTGCAAAGCAGGATGGTGGACTTCATAATCCAGATATTAAGAGGTCATAATGTCATGTACAGACAGGAGGGATTGGTTTACATTGTTTCAGGAATGTCCGAGCAGTCTGGAGAACTGGGTTTCATTTTATTGCAGATGAAATGTTCAGAGGTACATAGATGTCTATAGTATAGAGAGAAGATTTAGTGGAATGGAGTATTTTCTTTTTTATTTTTTAGAAAGCTAATTATTTTAATTATACTGCAGCAGTAATCTGTCTAGATAATTAGCATTATGGGAGTACTTAAGTTTTTCATGTCATTGAGGACATGCAGTGTACTAGACTAGATTACTTTTTAACAAGAAACTTCTGTAGGAAATGTGGCATTGTAAACTATTCATATTTACTCTCATCTGTTTAATGCATATTATCTCAGCATGCATTTTGCCCAGCCAGATATGGATAAATGAAATTAAAGCTGGGACAGAGAGAGAAACCAAATGGCAAGCAGGCATTTTTAAAACTTCCCTATATTTCGTCACTTGAAGTTTTGTCCAGAAAGTTACAGTCTGAACAGATTTCCATGTAATTGCATTTTGCTATGTGAAGACATTCTTGCTCAGATACCTTACAGTGGTGTTGGTTAGGAGGGGGAGTGGGTAGGTATTTTGTATGAATTGAGTGAAGGCAAGAATATTCTTTGAATCTTGCTACCCCAGTTTGCGCAAGCCTTGTGTTGATGGTTTTTGAAGTCAGACCATCTCAGATTTCAGGTCTGTCCTGGATAGGTAGTCTATGAAGTGAGGTCACCTCTAGTCACACATATGCCTTGTATTGGCAATGCTTGAAGTGATTCTGAAAGACAAAACTGATACAAGCCATGCTTAGAGCAATAGCTGTTACACTTTGCATCTTTTCACATTTGCTTACAAGATAGTATACATGTATATAGTTTGACACAAGTTAGCATCTCATTTTTTTATAATTGAATTTGCATTTCTTGAGTGTTCCCCGTGCAGGGCCGGGTCCTATAGATAGAGGCGTATCCTGGTCACATACACCTGTGTTTATAGGGGGAGTAGAATATCCCTGCTGCCACCTGCTAGCAGGAAGTAAAAGCCTTCTATTAGCAGGCAGACTCTGGGCACCCCTCCCATTTTTTTCGCCTTATATCAGCTTGATCTGCTATGATGTAGTTTTGCCGTACAGTTTTGCCCATACACTGCTACCAAAGACATGTTATTTTGTTGGTTAGATGAAATTATTCTTATTGGTTAGATGAAGTTACTCTCAAGACTGAATATCTAGCAAAAGTGAGAAGTAAAATTTGCAGGACTGTGGTTGTACTCAGAGTTGTGTCAGCTGTGGGTGGTACACACACTGGCATCGAAGATAGTGTGGCTAAAATGTAACTCTTTTCAAATGTGCAACAGAGGTGCCACTCTTCCACATGGAGTAAGACTTGTTAAATTTTAGTCAAATTTTGCTTTAACTGACACAGAGTGGTAGTGCAGTAGTCCAATCCTTTTCACTGTTCAGTAATTTGTTGAAAAGCAAGTTAAGAAATTAAAGTGTATTTATTATGTCATAACTTAAAAATTCAGATGAAAAGCTGGGGCATACTTGTCTCTTAATTCTACTACTTGTCTGACCTTCACACCCAAATCATTCTTTCTCCACGAGTGCCTAGAGTCTGTTTGTGATGTTGGGAAGCCAAGCTGTAAATACTGGGTGGATTAATGTCATACCTCATAACTTGGAGTCTCTTATGCATTGATAAAGCCAGCGTATATCAGATTTTATATCAAAATGTAAACTCACAGGCAAGAATGAATAAAGCTTTAATATATTGTCTACCACAACAGTATTCCATCAGTTTCACTTTCAGTTCATATGTTTGTGTTGTGCACATGCAACTATTGCTATTCCACGAGACTACATCAAAAGACAGGCCTTGGCATTGAAAGGAAAATCAACTAGACATGGATATGACACACAGTTTTAATATATAGTTTTGCTTCCCAGTAGCACATTTTTGTAAAATACTTTGTGACAGACCAGTGTGATGATGATAAATTACTCTTTTCACTTGTTAAGGTACTCACAATATATTTTTTTCATGATCATCCTCTGCTTACTGTTCTTGGTTTGTTTATAGTATATGTGTTTAATTCTGAGTCCTTGTTCTACCAATTTCATCATTTTAATACAATTTTAGGGAGTACAGATTCAGATACCAGACTGCCACATTTTCAATTCTGGGTGCATATATAATGAACTATGAGTTAGGCCACTTGTTCAGAAGTGGTTAAAAAATGTGGAAAGTCCAGAGTTTGTAGGAACATAAAATCATAACAAGCAGGGAAAAACTGAGTGGAGCAAAGAGCTTTGGCAGGATTTGAACTAGTCAAAACTTCCGCCCATCTATGATGCATGTTATGAGTTAACAAGACAGGTCAATTTGAAACCCATCTATGATGAAAGCTGTCAGGGCACAGCACAGGTGAATTTGAAGTCCAGTCATTATTGCATGTTAAGAGAGCACAGCCTAGCCCAGCCCTTAAAATTTGAAGTTTATCTCGGATGCATAACAAGGCATCATAATGCAGCTTAATATGAAGTCCTGCTGTGATGTATGTTTTGAAGGCACAGCACAGGTTGATTGAAGTCCAGCTCTGACGCTTGGGCACAGCCCAGTTTAAACTGATATCTATTATAGGGCATATTTCGAGAACACAGCACGGGTTAATCTTAAGTCCAGTTACGATGTTATGTGAACACAGCACAGGTTAATTTGATGTCCATCTATAAAGCATATTATGAAGGGCACATGGCACAGCAATTTGCACAGGTGAATTTGAAGTCCAGTCAGCATTGCATGTTAAGAGAGCACAGCCTAGCCCAGCCATTAAAATTTGAAGTTTAGCTCAGATGCATAACAGAACATCATCATGCAACTAAATATGAAGAGTTAGGATGCATGCCATGAAAACACACTTGGATGTAGCATAGGTTTGAAGTCCTACTGTGATGTATTTTATGAAGGCACAGCACAAGTTGATTGAAGTCCAGCTCTGATGCTTGGACACAGCCCAGGTTAAATTGATATCCATTTATAGAGCATCTTTTGAGAACACAGCACAGGTTAATTTGAAGTCCAGTTATGATATTTTGAGAACACAGCACAGGTTAATTTGATGTCCATCTTAAAGGCATGTTATGATAACACAGCACAGGTTAGTTTGAAGTGCAGTTATGATATTTTAAAAACACAGCACAGGTCAATTTGATGTCGATCTATAGGGCATGTTATGAGAACACAACATGGATTGATTTGAAGTCCAGTCATGATATGAGAGTACAGTACAGAGAATTTGATGTCCATCTGTGAGGCATATTATGAGAACACAGCACAGATAATTTGAAGCTCAGTTATGGTGTTGTGAGAGCACAGCATAGGTTAATATGATGTCCATCCATAAAGCATGCTATAATAACACAGCACAGGTCAGTTTGAAGTTGCAATTATGTTTTAGGAGCACAGCACAGGTAATTTGATGTCCATCTATGAGGCATATTATGAGAGCACAGCACAGGTTAATTTGAAGTCTAGTTGCAATACGAAAATGCACAGGTCATTTTAATGTGAACTTAACACAGGCTGATCTGAAGTCCAGTTATGATGTGAGAGCACACCACAGGTTAATGTGATGTTCATATACGAGGCATGTTATGAGAACANTAAAATACTTTGTGACAGACCAGTGTGATGATGATAAATTACTCTTTTCACTTGTTAAGGTACTCACAATATATTTTTTTCATGATCATCCTCTGCTTACTGTTCTTGGTTTGTTTATAGTATATGTGTTTAATTCTGAGTCCTTGTTCTACCAATTTCATCATTTTAATACAATTTTAGGGAGTACAGATTCAGATACCAGACTGCCACATTTTCAATTCTGGGTGCATAAATAATGAACTATGAGTTAGGCCACTTGTTCAGAAGTGGTAAAAAATGTGGAAAGTCCAGAGTTTGTTGGAACATAAAATCATAACAAGCAGGGAAAAACTGAGTGGAGCAAAGAGCTTTGGCAGGATTTGAACTTGTCAAAACTTCCGCCCATCTATGATGCATGTTATGAGTTAACAAGACAGGTCAATTTGAAACCCATCTATGATGAAAGCTGTCAGGGCACAGCACAGGTGAATTTGAAGTCCAGTCAGCATTGCATGTTAAGAGAGTACAGCCTAACCTAGCCGTTAAAATTTGAAGTTTAGCTCTGATGCATAACAGGACATCATAATGCAGCACAATATGAAGTCCTGCTGTGGTGTATGTTATAAAGGCACAGCACAGGTTGATTGACGCCCAGCTCTGATGCTTGGGCACAGCCCAGGTTAAATTGATATCCATTTATAGAGCATATTTTGAGAATACAGCACAAGTTAATCTTAAATCCAGTTATGATGTTATGTGAACACAACACAAGTTAATTTGAAGTCCATTTATGATATGTGAACACAGCACAGGTTAATTTGATGTCCATCAATAAGTCTTGTTATGAGAGCACAGCAGATGTTAATTTGAAGTCCGGTTACATTTTGAGAACACAGCACAGGTTATTTTGATGTTCATCTATAAGTCATGTTATGATAACACAGCACAGGTTATTCTGATGTCTGTCTATAATGCATATTATGAAGGGCACATGGCACAGCAATTCGCACAGGTGAATTTGAAGTCCAGTCAGCATTGCATGTTAAGAGAGCACAGCCTAGCCCAGCCATTAAAATTTGAAGTTTAGCTCGGATGCATAACAGGACATCATAACGCAACCTAATATGAAGAGTTAGGATGCATGCCATGAAAACACACTTGGACATAGCACAGGTTTGAAGTCCTGCTGTGAGGTATATTTTGAGAACACAGCACAAGTTAATTTGAAGTCCAGTTATGATATTTTGAGAACACCACACATGTTAATTTGAACTCCAGTTACGATGGTTTGAGTTTGAGAGCACAGCACAGGTTAATTTGATGTCCATCTTTAAGGCATGTTATGATAACACAGCACAGGTCAATTTGAGGTGCAGTTATGTTTTGTGAGCACAGCACAGGTCAGTTTGATGTCAATCTATATGCAATGTTATGAGAACACAACACAGACAATTTGAAGTCCTGTTATGATATGAGAGTACAGCGCAGAGCTTGATGTCCATCTATGAGGCTTATTTTGAGAACGCAGCACAGATAATTTGAAGTTCAGTTAAGTTATTGTGAGAGCACAGCATAGGTTAATATGATGTCCATCCATAAGGCATGTTATAATAACACAGCACAGGTCGGTATAAAGTTGCAATTATGTTTTAGGAGCACAGCACAGGTAATTTAATGTCCATCTATGGGGCATATTATGAGAGCACAGCACAGGTTAATTTGAAGTCTAGTTGCAATACGAAAATGCACAGGTCATTTTAATGTGAACTTAACACAGGCTGATCTGAAGTCCAGTTATGATGTGAGAGCACACCACAGGTTAATGTGATGTTCATATACGAGGCATGTTATGAGAACATAGCAGGATGGGTTAGTGTGTTCGATAAAGGTTATGAGTTAGATTCCTGAAGTGGTCATGCTTGGAAGAACATTTTATTCATGAGTCTCTTTATGCAGCTGTTTGTAAATTTGATACCTGGCAGAAAAAAAATTGTCAGTGCTTGACTGCATTACTTATTCTAAAGGTAGTTAGTTATGGAATGGTTGAGCCTTACATAAGCGGATACTTGCCCAGATGTGAGATTGTGAAATCATTTTCGTAATTACAGTGTTATTATTGTAATCTGTTGTCTTTTGTTTTGCATTCCTGTGAAATTAAGATTGAAGGTCTACTGCTTCATGCAAATTTGAGTCATATGTCCATTCCCACTGGTTGGGGGACTAGTGGAATGCATAGCTCTCACTATGGGCATGATAGTGTACCTTCTTAACTTTTACCTATGATTTTACCACTGAACACTGAGTACTCCTTTTTTTTATTTGTTTTGTTTATGAAGTAGGTTTGTTTTTTGTTTTTAAATAAAGTATACCATAGCAGAGCAGTGATTTTCATGATCAGCATACATCTGTAATCTTTATCATTCTAACCCAGCAGTTCACACTGATTCACATCATTAGGCAGTTTTCCACCTTTTAGATCAGATGCAAATTTTGGGATAATTTTGTTCAGATCTTCAGGCCAGTTCTGGTATTAGTAGTGAATTTTTTGTATGAACTCATAGTCTTAAGAAAAAATAGTTTGAGGACTTGGCCACTTCATGTTACTAAGAAGGTTTCTTGTGGTCCCATTTTCTATTAGCCTCAGTATTATGGAATATGGCACAGATAATTTTACTGTGAAAAAGTGACCACAAATGACAAGGCTGTCCAATGAGAGGATTATCTAGGCTAACAGCATGTCTTGTGATACATTCTCTGCTGAGTAGCTCATGCACTCTGCAACACTCCATTTGTGGACATGAACTGGTGACTGTGCTGTGGTTTTGCTGTGAGGTTTGCACGTTTATGTCCTTTGCATTGTTTGTGCATATCAAAGATCTGTACCATAAAACTATGAGCCATCAAGATAAAGGGAAATGAAGCATGATTGTAACTGTAACATAGATGATGCAGTGACTGTGCTGTGGTTGTTGCTGTGGGTTTTTGCAGGAGTATGCCCTTTGCATTGTCTTTGCTGATCAAGTATCTGCGCCATAGTACTATGAGCTGTAACAGCAAGAATGTAATGATAAGAAAAATGATAAAGTAACCGTGCTGTGATTCTGCAATGAGGCATGCAAAGTTAAATGCCTTTTGCATCAGTTCTCCTTACCAAATATCTGTGTTTCAGAACAATGAACTGTCAAGGTGGATTGACAGATAGTCTAGCAATTATAACATGGAATGATATAGTGACTACTGTGCCTTTCCTGTGAGACTAGCATAGTTATGCCCTATGCCTTGTTGCTGCTATTAGATGTCTACTACAGGACTATGAGTTGTCAAGATGGACTGAAGTGTTCCCGTAGTGTGATTGCAATTGTCACAAAGAATGAAATATGGTGACTGTGCCGTGAGGTTTGCATGCTTACCAGATGCCTTTGTCATATGACTATTAGCTGTCAAGATGGACTGAATTATAGCATGACAACTACATTTGTCACAAAGATGATATGATTATGCTGTGTTTCTGCTGTAAGACCTGAACTGTTAGAGGCCCTTTGCATGTCAAATGTCTTGTGTCATAGGACTTTGAGCTGTCAGGCTGGATATGAATGCAATTTGTCACAATGACAATGAAACTGTGCTGATACTTTTGAGTAATCATTATGAAAATGAGGAAGTAGTCATATAGTTGACATTGGACATCTACAGTGGTCTAATTTACACTTTGTAAATTTTGGTGTTGTAAATCCGGTTTGAAGGAGTAGTTTCAAGTTTTCATTTGCTCTTTGGTGGCCCAGAACCACATACTCATATTAATACTCTCAGCTCATGTCCCTTATTTGTTACTTTCCATATCAAATTTCATTCCACCACTTGATCATTTTGAAATCATAGACTAGTCATCTGGATTTCAGTTTGGAGAGATAGACTTCACTGTATGTCCTGAAATGCAAGCAGGTCTGAGACACTCAGTAGGTGTACACTTATTTACAGGAATAAAAGAATATAATGTATGTATGATAGGACCTGAGAACTTTCCACAGTCCTATGACCTGAGAACTTTCCACAGTCCTCAAAAGCGGCATGAATGCTGCTATACAGGAAGATAATCATCATCCCCAGGTGAAATTAAGTGAGACAGATCTGACTATTATGTGAGCTAAAAAAAAAAAAAGACTATTATGTGAGCTTCACATCTCAGAGTTAGTATTGCATGCTGACTGTCTTTATGACAGGCTGAGCTGTCACATTTCAAGATGAATACCCAAAAATCCCATCTCATTTTGTTATATATTGATTATTTCAGATTTAAATGAGTGTTTTCATGTGTGAAATCAACCTTGGCATTAAGCTTGAAGTTGTCTCATTCAGGCCAGATTATGGTTCATACGATTATGTATTTCTTATCTTCTTTACAGTAACAGGGACAAACCTTGGCAGTAAGATTGAAAGAATGGAGGAAATCACTAGTTTTCTGACTTATTGCACACCTGACAGCCAGTGATATCTCTCATTAAAAATGAATGGAGATTCACTTGATGTATGTGACCTATTAGAACTCTGTAGTCATGGAAATGGTTTGGGAGAAATGCCCACTCTTGTTCACAGTTCCTGTCTTAGCTGTTCCAGTTTCTCTCTAGTGTCAGCACTTCATTTGGCCCAGTTGTATAGCAGATGTTTCAACTAATTTGCAGAAAGTAAGAGGAAATACACTCTGTACCTCTGATTGTGAAACTGAAAGCACGCTCCTGGATATCATGAACTTATCACAGAACAGTTTAGATTATCCATCAGGTCACAGAATAAACATTTTTTGAGTGTACAGAACAACCAGATGTTTCTTATTGTGTCAAAATGTCCAGACTGAATGACCCAACCAGATTTTAATGGTGCTGCAGTGTTAAAGCCGGCATAACATTGTATCATCATTGTCTGGTTCTGTCATGAAGTTCTGTGCATTCCCTGGCACAATGGATAGCGTCTGCCCCTTTCTTGTTTAAGCATGAGGTCTCAGAAGGAATGAATTTACTGTGGCTGTAGACTTGAGAATGCCAGCATAGTCTTGCTCTCTAGATGTTAATCTCATCAACCATGACAGAGATTCTTACCCCGGTCCATATTCAACAGCAAGTACAGGACGTGTTCCTTCTAAGAAATAAAAACAGCTCTGCCTGTTCTTATCATTTTCTTGTAGGTCTGTTTATACTTTTTTTATGACTATAATACATATATCTCCTACTTTCATTTATGAATTCAGTCAGGTCATCATTTTGGAATGATTTTTCAGATGCGGTAAGAATAGGTGAAGCTTTAGGAGGTTTTAAGCTAAAATTATATGTGTTTGTAACATCCCTGTTAAATTAACATCTTCGTTAAACCCAGCTCTACCTCTCAAGAGTAATTGAATATATTGTGGCTCAAGAAAAAAATACAAGGAGAGAGTGACAGATTTAAATGTACTTTAACATCATTATTGTTGTTATTGTTATTATTATAATTAATAAAAGTTGTTGTTAATGGGTTGTCTTTTTTTTTTTTTTATCATAAGAAACAGGAGATGTAGTCCTGTCTGCTGCAAAAATCTGTCTGCTACAAAATAGGGATTAGTTTTCAATACAATGGTTAGCATACAATATTCAGTTTACTGGGCAAAATACCACGAGTTTTAACAGCTTTCATAAGACTGACACATTTTGATAATTTATACAGATACGGAACAAAGCGCCACCGTCATCATCGTCAGCATATAATGTTGTGCACATGACACTGAAATACTCTCTTGGTGAAGTATTATTTAGTCAAGGAAACCTACTAAACAGGAGAATGCAGAATATATGTGAAGAGAAAATGGTGTCAAATTAAATCAATGCGTAAATAGCTACAGCAGATAGTACTTCAAGAACTTAAGGAGAAAGAAGAATAAAGAAAAGAGATTAAAAAAAAAACTAGCCGCCTGAGATCCCCCGAATATCATTCTTTCGTTTGAGTAGAAACAGTAGAACGTGGTTACAAATTCAAGTCACTTGGTGAAGCATTATCCTTTCCTTGGGGATGCTTTTGTTGTTTATTACGGGATTCTTACCCCAGATCATGCCAAAAGATTTCTGGCACCACACTTGCTCTCTTTGGAAAATGTGAGGGATGTAGAAACTGGAACGCTGTTCACTAGAGTTAGGGACTAAATCAAACGTGGCAATGCCGAATATTATGCTGCGTTACTTTTCTACTTTTACAAACTTTTATTACATTCTTATCCCCAAAGTTTACCCAGACAGAACCCTATAATAGTTTTCGTAACCCGCGAAATACTGTAATGTTCTGTTTTAAAACGTCATCTGGCTTCAATAGATGTTTAACAATTTACAAACATTACAAGTGGGTGTGAACATTTTCATTTCTCAACGCACGGCCACACATGTGCAGCACTCATTGGGCAGCTGCGAAACTACTTTAAGATCTAACACAGTGTTCACTTGTAAAAACTACATGGATTCATACTCAAAAACACATTTTGAAAACCTGCAGATACAGCATTATTGAAATATGAAACTCATAACATCACCACTTTGTCCCAATGCAAAATCCCTGAATGTTACAAAGCAATAAGAAACTGATACAGGATTGTTTATTGCATTGAAATAACGACTCTAAATAAGCATTATTTCCTCGTTCAAACAGAGCTGCGCTAGTCCACATTTAAAGCTTATACTCGAAGCTTCCCCAAATATTTGATGTTACTAAGCAATACGGAGCAGATAGGAGGTTTGTACCGAGTTAACGACTGCATGTAAATAAGCATTCATAAGTAGGCATAGCTTCCTCATCCAATTAAAACTGATACCACACATTTTAGAGACACACCTGAGGCCACCCAAAAGCCCCGTAAGAAGTAACGATTGTAAATAAACGAATGTTTCCCTTCCAAATAGAGCAATATAGCCATTATCGTGCTGACGCGCCCTTAAATCCTGAGTCCAACAATGCTAACAGTTCACATAGAATTAGACTCAAAACCTGTCTAAAATCATTTAATGTAATAAAGCAATAATTATTGCAAATTTCAAGCAGAGCCTCTACAGTGTACATTAAAGACTTATATTCAAGGCCTCCTCCTTTCGTATTAAGTATGTTATTATGATGTCAGTGTAATCCCTTGTAGTGCTCTGCTGTCTCTACAATCCAATCAAACAAGGTAGCCTTGTAGCTTTTGAGGGCGAAGTTCGCGTTTTGTTGGGGTTTGGTTTGTTTTTTTTTATGTGCGCCTTCAAGTGTTACATAAGTGTGTGAAAATAGATTGAAACTGGGCTCTCAGAAATGTCACAGCCTGTCCCGTCTTTCTGCAAACCGAGAGACCGAGCAAAACAATTCCATGTAAAACATTGAAAACAACATACATGTATTACGGCCATTACGACTTTTTCTAAGTTTTTAGACACCAGCTGTTAACGCTCCTTCCTGAGAAATACTGAAGTAGGAAGCAAAGCCGAAACCTAGGACTCGAGTAAAATATCAACACTTAATCATTGTGAAAAGCGAGTTCTTTTATCCGGCATCATCGATAAAATATTTCCATAGAAAGATCCTTCCCCTTCTATTGACTTTCTTACATGGAACAATCGGAAAAGGGCAGTCCGACATTTCAGCAAAGGTCCGTCTATCACAGGCCTTAGGTCTAGATTGCTGATTTTTTTGCTACAAGTAAATACCCTCTTGCACGTCTCCCATTCAACAGCCTTTTGTATATACCTATTATGTATACGGGATGAAAAAAAATATTTCAAAGGGGTGCTGTTCATCAGCTTAGTTCATCTGGATTCCGCTTGTGAATAAAACATGAGGAGTGTGTATTGTATACTTCATATTCCGAATTGCCCAGTCTGATTGCTTTCTGTTGAGCTGGGTCTAGAGCTTGAAAAGTGTGCCAAACTGTGGACCGTACCAGTGCGGTTCCTATCGCTTCACAGTATTAGAATACCACACGTGCATTTTACATCTTAGTTGGCGCCGTCTGTATAAATGAAATTTAAGAAACAAATTTCTTTATCCAGTTGCCATGCTTCTGGAAAAGGTAAGTTTAGGAACTCTATAGTTAGTATATAACCTACCTGGGGTATCACTAAAGAACGTTTTATTTTTTTTTAACACAACAGCTAGAACCAGTCGTTTTACAGTGGTTTTAGCAGCTAGAGAAACATTCCAAGATGATTTGAACATAGTGAATCAGCTAATTCAGTGTGTTGAAATCATCTTTGAATTTTTATCCTGCTTCAACAATTCAATCCAAAGGTAACTGCAGTGATTTCGGAAACAATCTATAGACAGTTGCAGAGGATGACGCAGACTAGACCCGAAACTTATCATCCACATAGTGGATACTGAATAAAAAGACAAAAATAATAAAATCCTTTAGGAACTCTATAGTTAGTGTATGACCTACCTCGGGTATCACCGAAGAACTTTTTTTTTCTCTGAACACAACAGCAAAAATCAGTCATTTGATAGTGGTTTTAGCAGCTAGCATTTTTAGTTTTTTAATCTTTCAAAAAAAAAAGTGTATCTAGGCTAGACCTGGACTACATGGAATGTCGCTGGTTTTTTTGTTGTTGTTGTTGTTGTTTTAGTTTTTCCTAAGTATAGACAACGCATAACATAGACAATCGGTAACGTGTGATGTATAAGACATAATTTGCAGACGGCGAGGGGCGGTGTGTGGATGAAATGTGTTAATCGTACAACTGAACATTTTGATGATACTTATTATTGTTCCAATGACAGAGAGGAGGATCATTCTTTTGTATATGTCCCAGCTGTTTGTTACTGAAGCATGGTAGCCTCAGTAGCATACACTGCCATTTCAGGTGTTCACGGTGACCACTGTAGGTTCGGGACCACATCTATAACTGCCTATCATTCCACGTAATTTGGAAACGCCGTTAGCCGAAATGTCACCTGAGTGCTTATATACTATAGTCCGTCCGAAGGTCAGCTAGAGCTTAGCTGCGCCCGACATTTAGTGAGTCCAGAAGACGACCTTGAATGACCAAATTTCATGGGCTAGTTGATACCACACTTGACAGGTTCTCCCAAGAGCTATTTACTTACTTCACTGAGCCTGGCAATATCTGACTTCTATAACTGGCAACGGTATTTCCGGAGTCCAAACATCATTGCTCATTGTGACGATAGCTTTCATCATATTACTCTCGTCTTACCTTTGGGAATGCAGTTGAGGTAAAGTTAACATTATTTCATAAACTAGTTTACATTAAAAAACAACAACAACAACAACGCCGCCAGTTATGTAGAAAAACGATAGGCCCTTTACTTTTACCCTATTGAAGGTCATATTATTTTGAGAAGCTACTGTCTTCTGAACTCTCTATAACATGTGGATACCTTTTCTATTTTCACACATGTGGCTTAAGCGATGGTGCTCACCCTTGGTTTCTGTCACGCCAGTCGCTTACCAAACTAATGATAGTTATTACATGTCGTTTGTACAGTTCAGTGGCCGAACCTAAGTAGGCAAAAATGTTTGCGATAATCATGACTAGGCGCCTCGCAGAAAGTAATTTAGAGGAGACTACAGTGCTAGATCGATGACACATTTTGTATAGAGTATGGTTTCCAAAGAAACCGAGGAAGCTGCTAACATCTGGGTTGAGCATGATGTTTGGAATTGTCCTTCTTGAAAAGATGAAAAATTATTTAGGCCTACAAACGTGTTGAGCAAATGAAGACACTTACGGAAAAGAAAACAAATGCGCAGGTCTTGAAAGGCTCAATTCATTAGAGAAAATTACTTACGTCAGTGAGGAGAAGACAGTCAGAAATTCGTAGGACATGGCGTAGACTAGTGAAAAGAAAACAGAACGTTTGATAAGAACTGAAAAACTAAAGAGTAAACGAAGTGGAAGAAGACAAAAGGAGAAAATGTCGAATGGAATGGCAAGCTAGATGAGATCATCAAGTTTTAGTGAAATGTTAAGGTGAACATCATGGCACACAGAAATGGAGTTTCATGATCGCCTACGCCAGTCGACATGGTACTTGAAGAAAATGACCGCAGCCACAGTCATTGATTCTGCATATTGATACTATCGATGCCGGGTTTGTATCTGGTCATCTATGTCTAAAGTTGTATTTATCTCTGGATTTATACCTCCTCAAAACAGGATGGTTCCGTCAAAATGTCAATGGTCACATCAATATCGGTACATCGATTTCTCTAGTGTCTTCGATACCATGCATGTCATGTACAACACAGTGATGAGGCTAAACTATTGTCTGCAACTCTTTTTTGTTTTAGCTGTGGGGCTCAAGCATGAACAAATTCAAAAGGCAAAAAGTTCGTGTATGAATCTTCTATACTGTATACTAGTAAGGAAAAGCTACACTTTCAACACTAACGTTTAAATGGGCAGTTTTCTATTTAATTTTTAATTTTTTTTTAAAGCTGCAAGACCCGTGACTCAAGATATATCTAGTCTAGTGTAAGTTAAGATATATCTACCGTAATTTTATATGAGGGTTTCGGTGACAGTAAAGTGTTGGCGTTAAACAGTACTTAACATTTTATATTCAACCTTCCTCCATCAACTGCCTCAGAAACATACCAC
The DNA here is from genome assembly GCA_033807755.1 of Ellobium chinense. Taxonomy (NCBI): domain Eukaryota; kingdom Metazoa; phylum Mollusca; class Gastropoda; order Ellobiida; family Ellobiidae; genus Ellobium; species Ellobium chinense. Next base: position 733,406 of record JAWQUT010000191.1, read on the forward strand.
AAAACCACGGTTTTTCAAAACATGATTATTCAGAATCACGTTTCTCTTTGTTATTCCAAAGGCCTCGTAAATCAGTAGGCCACAAGAGTGCTATAAAGCAGAGGAAGAGGACTCAAAGGGTTGTTGGCACAAATCAAATAGACTTACAGAGAACAGGAGGCATCTAGAAAAGTTGTCTTTACGCTCTAGTAGACATTGGAAGAAAAATTCAACGGACCTTTTCATGGTTGTGGGGCTGCGACGTCCTGGCCGAGAGGTGAAATGCACGGAGCGAGACCTGCCAATTGACGCACGCACCGACGCACTCAGCGACGTTCTATCGTGGAAGAAGGGAAGAAGAAAAAGAATTAAATATTCTCCTTCGATAATAGCCTGGTCCAGAACTAGGGCGTTCTTACTAGGGACCTAGGGTAGCTGTATACCCCAATGCATAATAATATGTGGTTATTAATTTCCGCATGACGAGAGCCTACCAACACGGCTGCCAATACTGTAAGCAATACAGGCGAGTCTCTGGTCAAGACTGGAAACAGGATATGGACTGGAGAGAGTAAGTAACACGAACATTTTGATACATTGAGAGACTGGATTTTATGTAATGAAGTACTGCAACTGGTAAGTTTTAATGTGTATAGAGAAGTTGATTGTACGTGTTTATTACTAAGAATCACAACAGTATACAATAAATCGGGCTTGTTCGAAACTTAATTGGAGGCAAAATTTTTATGCCCATAGCATTCTTTGGGTAGGGATTGTGAGGAAGGAGGGTTAGAAGAATGAGACGAGATTGCTGAGGTTCATTGTTAGCTATAAAGTTAAGTTATGTTAATTATAATGTCACATGTCATGTGTTGGTTGTCCGTCATTTGTTGCATGATTTGGCGCCAGGGATCTGGACTTTCTCAGATAAACTTGCTAAATTTGAAACTCGTTGCTTGAAAAGAAGAGACAGCAGAAAAGGATGTTTTGCGTGCAAATATTGAACCACTCAGCTAGGCAAAATCGAGCATTGTTTAATATTAAATACAACAACAAGTTTAACAAGTTTATTAGGAATAAGCCCAGTCCGCAGACGTGGCACACGCAAAATTGTGATGCCAGTGGTTTGATTTTTTTTTTCGGGGGGTGAGNGGGGGGGGGGGGGTTAGGAAAAGACGATGATAGGTCTTCAAGTACATCACTAAACCAGCACCTTGGCCCCAGTCAGAATTGACTTACAAGTAAACACTCATTTACTCATGCTTTGCAAGGTAAATTCAATTCCTGTTTGGTGAATAACAGGTTTCTTTGCACACACACTGAGAATTTCGAACAGATGGAAAGGCCATGACATATTAATGGCTAATTTCAGTTACATGTACTGAATTAAACGAACTTATCACTGTGTGTCCATTCCCACACTAGAGTTATGGCAGGCAAATACCTTCGCAGGCAAACGCTGTGTCATAATAAAGAACTATGTATCTTATAGTTTGATTTATCTGTCCCTGCGGAAAAAAATTGCATCTGAAACCCCCAAAATTTGCACCAAGAATTGCAAAATTTGCATGCAGAAAGTGGTAAAAATTGACTAAAATTTGCAAAAATGCTGCAAAAATAGCTTCGTAACTTATTTATATTTACCACACGTCGCATTGTTTACTGTTGAAATAGTGCAAACATGTAGAAATGGAACACATTTCCTTTATTACTGTTCACGCAGTATTGCGACACTGGCAAAGAAAGTGCACTGTTTGGGCAAATTCAGCAACATTTGCAGAAAATTTACAGAAAATACCTAAATTTGTACAAGGCATCAAAAACCCTGAAATTTGCGATAATTTGCGACCGCAATTTTTTGGAAGGACAGATTTATGTGATAAATGCCTACAATTCAGCAAGTAAATAATGTCTGAAGACACTGGCAAAGACACTGTTCAAAATCACCTACTCTTAGTATTATGGGGTTAAGATCTTGATTAGGTTGAGAGAACTATTATGATCAATCAGACGCTTAAATAAATCTGAAAGACGAGAGAGAGAGAGATAGCAAGACGTAGGGAGTTACCAAGCCGGTTAAGAAAAGTATAGTTCAGTCTACTCTAAGTGCTTTTAATTGGAGACTGATTTTTCAAACGGCGAAAGTTCCTTTGTTTTAAAGCTCCAATATGGCTACCGCTGGATAGGCTTGACGTCACAATCCTAACAGATCTACCAAATCTTCCACGTGCAGACAATCTTATATCTGACTGACAAAGATAGCAGTCACATTTAGCTGTCAGCAGCATTGCTTTGCCCTACTCAGTGTTTTTAATGGGCCGCAGCATCTCATACAAGTCATTAGTGAGTACATGAGAGGGTTAGAAACAAAAATCTTGATCTTGAATGAGTAAAAAATTAGCAAATATCAAACCCTAGCTCTGTGGGTATAATGCAAATCTAGTTCAACAGAGTGAACGATTTGTAGTTTCCCTTAATGTCAAAATCCTGGAAATCTGCCCACCCACATTCTTTGTGCATTCAGAAACGGCCGCGTTAAGAAACATGTCTTCGGGAAGAGAGCGATCGACCTATTGAAAGGGAGACATGAAATATACCTTGTCAGTAAAAAAATAACAAACTATTCAGTCACAGTCCTATTAGTTACGATCATGATCGGGCCACAATAAATCTTTTGGTTAGAAGCCTAATGAAGTCTTATGAAAAGGAGAGAGGACAGCTGATTTGAAGGGTCCTCCATCCAGCGCTTGACCCCAAAGCTTCAGGTATAAGTATTGCTTCCTGGGGCGACAATTAACTCTTGGCACCAAACTCCACCAATATGACAATTTGTTTCGCCTGACTGAGTGGAGACAAACGAACAGAATGTGGCAGATTAATATCAGGCTTTCACTGCGGTTCATAACCCGGTCAGTCTGACGGTGCTTGCAGGCATACTTAACCACTGACACTAATATGACAGACATTACTCTAGATTACTAGATTGTATGGTATTACCTTCAGTACACCGGACACCCCATGGAGCAGTGCTATTGACAACACCGGGTTCCGTGCTGCCCTATTCGCTTACAACATTAAAATTAAAACGCTCTTACTGAACTGCCATTTTGTAGGGCAAGAGAGAGAGAGAGAAAATGCGGAAAATAGCTCACCGAAAGCCCGCTTGCCACGAGAAATCAGGGAGAATAACATCGTTTTTAGTGTGTCTAGTCACTCGACAGCACTGCTATAATTAGACTGATTACTGGTTTTCGCTATGCTAAGGTTTTGTTGGTTTTTTTTAAACTATCTCCCTCTTTTTCATGTCCCACAAAAATGCAGCCTAGCGTGAGTGTGAAAGTCACATGGTTCAAGCTTATTATTACTTCCAAAGTAGGCCTTCCATTCCAGGCTTAGCGTCTAAAATATTTTATGCTGAACTGCAAATGTGGGTGCTTTTTTTTTTTTTTTTGGTTCCCAAGAGGGGAATGAAGGAATGATAGGTTTAAATGTATAGTAAATGACTCAAATCACAGTAGCAGTTTTTTTGTATCTTTTGAAACCTGCTTTCCTTATTTTATTTTAGACACAGTTCTGGCTATATTTACTTTTGTTATGTGTTGTTTCTAACCACAGACACACCTTCATCTGTACAGATGAACAGCTTAGAAGCCCTGTGACCTATTTGTAGCAAGTCCCTTTGTATACATTGTTTTTTTCTAGGTTAATGCTTTATTCAGACCTGATTATATGATGACATAATAACCTGCCTGTTTTATTTCTGTTTTATTGAAACATTATTCAAACCTGATTAAGCAATGAAATATTGAGGTCACGCAAAATTACAAAAAAAAAATAAAAAATGAGAGGGCCAGACTTAGACTACTTAGTTTTCAGTCATACCATACAGGATTAATGTTAATCTGGGCCTGTGGGTGATTTTCATCGCGTGGCAATCAGTAGTTCCCGAAAAAGGTTTTTAGCTCTCAAACGTGACGGGAGACAATACGCGCTCGATAACAGCATTGTTCTCTAATAAGTAACAAATCTAGAAAAGTGCAAATCTGATTAGTGACCGTAAGATTAACCTTTAAATCAGCCTTTTCTTTGGTTATTGACAGAAGGGATAAAGTAGAATCGGTGTGCACACCTCCTCTTGGTCATATACGAGTACTTTTCACACGTCTGTGCGAACTTGGAAGGTTTCTCTGTTGAACTTTGCGGGGGTACCTGTGTGTATACTTGAGAATAAGATTTCCATTAACAGGGTCTGGCCTTTTTTTACTTGGTCTAGGGTCTGGCCATAAATATTTCCTCTTTGGATTCGTACGTTGCACTTGATAGCAAAAGCGCTGCCATTTGGAGAAATCGCAGACTGTAAAGTTCGGTAAATACAGTTCATATTTGTGAGGGTATATATACAAAATTACGGATGTGAGTATTTCCGAATAAACTATTCGGTTAACTGTTCTGTGTCTGTGAAATGGGGCTAAATGCTGAGCTGTCCTTGTGAGAATGTTTTTTAATACGGCAACGCCAACACACCTAATAATACTTACACATCTTACACCCTATAGGGAGTACAAATATTATTATTACTACATGATTTAGGCTCATCATAGTGAAGCGTCGGTTATTACATATGGAATTATCAGTGTTCAATAATTTGTATACTATGAGTAAGTCAGCTACATTGCTGCTCTTACACTAAGAGCGCTACCATGTTAAACTGCTGCAATTTGTTCTGCTGTTGCGACTTCTCTTGTTGCTGCTGTTGCTGCTGCTGCTGCTGTTGCTGCTGCTGCTGTTTCTGCTATTACTATTATTGCTACCACAATGATGATGATAATGGTTACCACAATTTGTTCTCTCTTTATTTCTACAACAGTGACTTTTATTAACTCCATCATTATTATTAAATTCCTCTAACTATACAACAAGGCATTATGCTACCGGGTTTTGCTATCATGCTTTCATGTCGAAAGTGATATATGTCGCTTGGATGCATTATACCGATAAATATCTACATCCAAATTTTACATGGGCAAAACAAAAAAAAGCAACCAACAACAAGCTGTCTCATTTTCGTAAAATTCCACTTAACAGGGTGATTCTTTGCATGCAAGCTCTACTGCTGAATGTGATGTAATGTATAGTGTAGCTCAGCCTCTTAGAGTAAGAATTTCCCCACCTACAGTCAAAAGGTAAAGTTTCATAGGTGTTAGTCAGGTTTTATCGGTTTTTGTCACTGACATTGCTTGGTACACAGGTCAAACACTGGTTCATGTCGATCAAGAACGCTAGTTCATAGTATTTTGTCAAATGCTTGTCTAATTACGTGCAATATTTCTGTGTGTGCACTTATCGATGAAATACCTAAAGAAATATTTCAGAGTTTCCTATCGTACAAGAAAACTACTTGAAGCTGGAGCGGGTGCGGCACTATTGGACAGTCGGCATTGTCGGAGAGTAACCCCGTCTGCGTTCGCGTGGAGGCGTTGACTTCTGCGTCATTATTAAACAGATATGCCATTCTTTCACCTGGGATACATTTCACACCCTTTATGGGTTTATTTCTGGGTATACGTTTGTTTCACGTAATTCCAAGCAATATGTGACGAGCACCGTTGCCTTGAGACGGTCGGAAGAATCCAAGTGTCAAAGCCTAGTCCGAAGGCGTCAAAACTTGAATTTCGATCAGGGTGGCATATATCAGGATATTACGTCCAAGAAACGTATTGTGGAAAGAGCTCATTACCTCTAACCTCGTGGACTCGAAAACGATAAACTTAAGTTAATATAATGCCTCCTTCTATTGAGGAGTGGCGAAATGTAACAATTTATATTGGAAGCTAGAAAGAGACTTAAAGGGATCCATTACCCTTCGATTGTAGATCATAGTGCACTGCTGTGGTGCACATTACCTTATCCTAATTCATAACAATTTGCATGCCCCATTGCACAGCAAAGTGCTAAACAGTGCGTTCTTTTCGACTGTGAGTGTTGCCATTAGGAATACTTTATCTCAGAACACAGTTGTTACGTCATCATCAGATTTTACACATGTATATAAGGCATAGTAATGCACACAGGCCAACTTACAAAGGGATTTTCAATATTAAAATGTGTATCTCACGAGTAAGTTACTTGGAACTATGAGGAAGAAGTTATTCTCACTGAGCTATAATGAGAATTAGACTTTTTAAAACTAAAGTGCCTTTGTAAGTTTGTGCTGTGATGTGTCTCAGATAGATGTGTGAGAACTTGGTGGTGAAGTGATAACTTATTTTCAGATAAAGTCTTCCTAAGATCACCACCGCAATAGAAAACAATGCACATGTAGCACTCTGATGCAGTGCAATGTTGCAAGTAAAATATACGGAATTAGAAAACGGCTGCATGCACTACAGTAATGCATTATAATCTATAGTGGAAGGGGTATATCCTTAATCTAGAGTCGTTGTTTGTTGGGTCATTAACATTAGGTACCCAAGGACTTCCAGTTCTGTCAGTCTAAGCCAACAGCGAAATAACGGTCTGGGCAGATCACGACGTAAGATCGTATTCCACAATTTGATTATCGTATCCACTAGGATTGTACGTACATAATGTTAGACTGCTTCTGATGACATAATGCTTTCGAAAAAAAAACCGTATGAGCTCATAAACTTAAGGTCTTAAACATTTTATGAGGAATTTGTTATCGTTTTGGTCAAAAAACGGTTGTATTCAATCACACTTTTCTCCAAACCGCACTTTTGTGGAATACGCTGTTATGCGTTAATAAGGATGACCTGCAGGAACTGAAACTATTCCAAGACACAAACCAGGGATTAGCCGTTAGAAAAACTGAAGCGGAACATTTGTTTTCTTACACCTGTACCTAACTGCCTGCTACCTCCGAATCTTGATGATAAGTAATTGAGAAAATGTTGACAATCTTGAGGTCAAAATGTAATGTCTTAAACTCGATGACCGAAATATAATAGCCCTTATTTCTTGCTGAATTATGTAGCACTAGTCTGATAAATCAAGTTCCTACAGCCGAGCATTGCATATGGCAAATGAGAGGCATATGTTTTCTGTTACGGCTCTGGGGCAAATGGTGCAAGTCTGATGTGTTCACATTTTCCATCGATTCGACTGGAGTCCGGAATACGGCTTTAAATATTAAGATTTTACTAAACCTCTATGCTGGTTTCATGAGCTCTGAATTGATGTATGTTACATGTATGAGGTAAGCCAAAATAAACTGCGTTATCGTTTATTACTACATAATAATATGGAAAAATTCACGTATCTATGGTCACTTGTGTTTTTAAATGTTTTCACTACTTGAATGCAATCCAATGAACTTTTCTCAAGAACGGAAAGAGTTAGTGGTGTGGAAATCACAACTGAAAGCTGCAAGAAATTGATCTCGATATTGATTTTGTTTATAATCTTCTTATAACAAAGTTTTACAAGGCATAAGCTGGATAAGCGACACTTACATAAAGCACGATTCCTGTTGAATAATTTTTCCCGTCTTAATACTTTCGCGTATGTGGGAAAAGAAGATTTATATTTGTGAACGTGCACCCTTTCTCTGCGTTTATCACACCCTAAGCCTACATTGTGTGCAAGAGTTTATATAAGATGTTAATTTCATTCTTGAAAAAACAACTGTCTTCATTTCAATACACACGGCTGCGTTCAGCTAGCTAGCTTTAAGTAAATGACCCTATATTTGCCTATTGTGGATTCTCCTACCATTATTTCGGAAGGAAGATGGAAGGACAGGCTTAAAGGCTACACTACTATATAAACAGTCGGAGCTACTACTGGTGTTGTTAATGAAGATCTCAGGGAAGAATATGTTTCGAAGACCAGCACGTTTCATCGATCACACTGTGAGATCTAGCAGAGAAATGTTTAACTGAAAGAAATTTATTTTTAGTAATGTAACTTTTTTTATGCTAATCAAATGGGAAAATAGCATTAGTATAGTTATGCATCGCAGCACGCAAATCAGATTAATCAGAACAGGTCTGACTCTTAACACCAATCTGTTATTAAACAACAATAACAAAAAAAAAATATAAAAAACAACAAAAACTCCATTCATGCAGAGCCCGTGACTTTATTTTTTGATCGATTTCATTCAAATTTGTTACGTGAATTACAGATTCACTATAATTGACCTCATTTTTTGTTAAATCGGCAAATCTTCTTCCTCCTTCTTATAGAGAATGGTGTGCCAGCAACCCAACTAACCTATTTTTTTTATTATTACAGTGCATCAGCGCCTACTGACCAGACACATGAGAACATTTTATGTTGTTTGCAGATCGGGATTGCCAAGTTGGTTTTATGAGGCCTAATTCCTCACATTTTTGTTTCTTTCTCTCTTTCATGGTTAGATTACTTACTTTGCATCTGACAAGAACAGTGCAAATTGCAGGCGAACCTATTCAAGCTAACCAATCTCCAGAAAACGTGAAGAGACCCATAATAATGGTCTCGCACAGATCCTGTGCACTGTATTTGCAAAGTACTAGTAAAACTTATTGATTGTTTCCCTTGTTTCGATCTTTTTCAGGCATCTCCTTCATGCTATGGGCGATACGACATCGCGACACCCCATTCCATCGCCATCAGCGCATAGACGGAGACCTTAGTTGTCGTGGAGGACGAAGACAAATAGAGCTTTGCCAGTTATTATAGCTGGAAAGAAAAACTTACGACACTGTTTCTGTGTTGTTTGTATTGAGCACGCAACGCTGCCCGCAACAAAATGTCAACGAGTAAGGCCAGCAGATCTCAAGGGACCAGCCAGGCTGACAGAAAAGGGAAAACGAAAGACAGTCCTGATGGAACCAAGGAGCTCCGAACTCGTGTGGAAGAGCACAGGATGTGGAAGGATGAGAACTCATTTAAGGATATGGAGTACGAGCGGCGCCGAAATGACAAAAGACAGCGAAAAGGAGTCCTGAAAAGCGACAAAGTCTTGCAGCGTTGGAAGAAATGTTATGGTCCGGCCATCTTGGCTATTGTAGCAGGGTCTGCGCTGATGCTTTGCAGCAGTCTCGACAGTTTAGCAGGAGACACTGCGCTATTTCATCATAGGGAAAAGTTTCAGACAGTCGGGGGAGTCCTCGCGGGGGTTGGCATTATCGGCCTCATGGTTGCGGCAGCCTACACCTACTACCGTGAGGACAAGGTTCGAATGAAGTATGGTTTTCCAAATTTGTTTGAAGCATCCCGATGTGGCACCCCTTCGGGAGCAGCCTTAGATGAGACTTTCGCACTCAGAAACGAATTTGTGGACGAGCCAGCCAACCTCGAGAGTTCATGCAACGGTAGGTTATCTCGGATGACATCTTTTGAGTCGTCGAACACTTCCATCGGCAACCTCGGGGCCAGTTTTTCTTCCACGAGTTCTGCCAGGACCTGGGTCCATAGACACGCCCCTCGGTTCCAGAGATCCATTTCCATGATTCGCCGCCAGAACAGTGACACAGCGCTGGACAAGAGTTATGCTAGGGCACGTTGGATGGCCTGGCAAAGGGACTTGGGATCGGAAGGGCTTCGTCAAGAAACCACGACGAGGAAAGATGCGCAAACACCAAACAACATGCACAATGCCCATCCCAGCGTATCTCAGACCACCTCTGTTTCATCCACAGCGTCATCTGGATACCACAGCAACATTTCTTCCCCAGGGATCAGTCAACCTTTCTCCATTTTTCAAAAACGAAAACATAGAGTAGATGACAGGTCTCGACCAGTGATACTAACAGATGAGCAGGCCATTGCTATGTTACACAGCGGGCAAGTCAACACATTTGATAATCATATCTTAAAAATAGTAGTTGAGGACACACAAAGCAAAGAATGCCTAGAGGAAGAAATAGTGTTGGGAGGCCCTTTTGCTCGAATTCACAATTCGAAAGCAAAGACACATCCTGCCGAACTCTTGACACGTTCTATTTCCTCGCCTCCGCAACCATCTACTCCTCAATTTTTAAGACACAACAACTGCCCAGAAAATGACTCACAACCACTACTCACAGATGTGTACACACCTACCAAGGAGTCGGTGAAAGTTCCCTGAGATTACGTCGTAAAGAGAGAGAGTTCTGCAACTTGCCGAGGATGTATTGTCTCTTCAAACGATCCTCATTGTGATTAAGGTTAAAAACCGCTAAGTAATCAAAGAATTATATGGGTAAACTTACCTGACAAGATCGAATGCAAAAGGATGTTTTGATGTTTATCTTGCAGGACGTCTAGCATCTTTCTAGATCTATACAGATAATAATCATAATTATCTCCGTCTGCGTTTATAACCTGTTAGTCGGATGACCATGATGAAGACAATATTTCTGTAATATGGCTATACCTATACCACAGTTGTTATTCCACTGCTTGCCAAATGATTGGGACCGCTATAACACTCCATATGTGTATAATATACATCTCCCTCTGCCCATCCTCCTCCTCTCCCCCCCCCCTAAAAAAAAACCGATAAAAATGAAATGGATAGCTGCTTCACATCGTTATCAGAGATGCGACGCTAACTGCTGTTGTAGACACGAGCCACTCAAACTTTCATGCAAATACTTGCCACACAGCCGCCACTCTTTCAGCAAGCAAGATGAAATATGGGGGGGCTGCCACATAGATGTCTTATTTCCACGCAAAAGCTAAACGAACACGCCTTTGGCGAGGCGATCAAATGGCGACCAGTGCCACTTTTTGAGGAGTTTGACGGAGCTATACATTTTGCTTTCATTCCCTGTTTTACGTTTTACGTTTTACTTTTAAAACGTCTAAAGAAGTATAAATGCCACGATTGTGTAAAAATCAAGCTTAGAAAGCTGATGAATTCCGTTTCTCATGAAGTCCTATTGACTGCTGGGATTTGAAAACCTTGCTTTCGTTAACTGATGCAAGTCTCTTACTGCGAGTTTACTTAAGAACTGCTGGATTTTGCCATGTACTAGTTTTTGCCAAACCAATCGGAACTGTTAAAGGCCTCATATATGTGTGTGTGTGTGTGTGTGTGTGTGTGTGTGTGTGTGTGTGTGTGTGTGTGTGTGTGTGTGTGTGTGTGTGTGTGTGTGTGTGTGTGTGTGNTGTGTGTGTGTGTATGTGTGTATGTGTGTGTGCCCGCGCGCGTGCGTGGTGCGTGCGTGCGTGCGCGCGCGCGCGTCTGCGCCGATGCGAACTTGCGTGTTTCTGCGTTTCGCATACTTATTATAATGTTTCCAACTAAGTGTGTTTGCAAATCTGAGAGTATGTAACTAGGTCCAAGCACCTAGCACCCGCTTAAGGGCTTAGTCCCTAAACAAATGAAATCTATTATTATTCATTGAAAGGCCTGAAAATTAGAAACTGGTGTCAATTAAGAAAGTGAATGTCTTAAATCGCAGCAGTCAGTCGGATTTCTCAATGAGTTCTGATTTGATTCCTCTCTCGTCTCGGAGTCTGTGTTTCCTAATCGACCCGAAAGTAAGAGATATATCGACCACTGAGGTCATTGTGAAGCTTCCATTAGACTGTGAGCTGTTTTGTCACCTGACGGAGTAACAGTAATACATCACCATACCGCATGATCATTTTGCACTTTGGAGCGCAATCCTCCATGGAAAATCCAAAGAGCGCCGCACTCGAGTTGCACACAAAGACATAATCAAGACAAACTGATCCAACATTCCGGTTTTTTGTTTTTTTTTAAATATTGTTTGCCTTTCATATCTTTGCTTTGGTGTGCAATTCTTCTGCAGCTCTCTCTGGTTTTGACATGGAAGACTGCACGCCAAAGTGCAAAATTGTGCATTAGTTGTGTAGATGGTTTTCCCATATCACCTGACCACGGGGAAGTGCTGCATAGAGCTCAGTACTCCATGATGTTCCTCGATAATAAGTCTCACAATAGGTGTGTACTTTTTTTTTCTTTCTTTTTTTTTATTCACCTCTGTTCATTGGGCAGGCATGGGTCAGAGGCCCATCCCATGTCTGTCCTTACAATAACAATGGAAAACTCGCACCTGAATATGGACATACAGTGTATGCACATGAGGTTTCACTGCCCTTCCAGTCGTGATACCCAGGAGTGATCTGCAATAACTGTGTACTTATTTAATGACTTATTTATACAGTGGAGCCCTGACAACACACTCAGTGACTCACTCTTCGGACCAAACACCTGAGGGTGTGTTATCTGAGTTATCAAAAGGTTTTTCTATTATCCACAGTACTCTAGATGAATGTGAGAGTGAGAAGCAAGGGCTTGTGTTGGGCAATGGTTGTGTGAACAGAATTTCTCTGCATTTAGATTAGGCCTCATATGAGTCAGTGATTCAAATGCCATGTGCAGTTTGGTATTTAATGGAGCCAAACACTTGAAACTTTGTGATATGCATGAAATTTGTGACAGTGATTTTTTAAAAAACGCTTCGACTAAGGGAAAGATCATGACTTATTGATCTTATTCGACTTATTGCCTATATCTTTTATATAGGCAATCTGCCAATGAGGCAATGACTGTGACAATTTAAACATACAGTATGTCTGAAATTGTAAAGTTAATTTAATATTTATTTATTACATACATTAAATGGACTGCTATCAAACGTTCGGAGCAAATTTCATCATCATCATCATCATCATCAGTGCCTTTCACCCCCAGCAGGGTATAGGCCACGTACAAGCGAATTCCATCTTTCCCTGTCTTGGGCCATCTCTCCAAGCTCGATCCAAGTGAGCTTCATTTCTCGCATGACCCTAAATATAACTTGAAATAATTCACATCTGTCAGAATCACCGTGCGTTGAAACGCCGTTATATATTGATAATTTGTGTTCATTTAATGTTGACGAAGCAATTCATGATGGGTTGATGGAGGAAGATATCCAATATTCTATCGCTGATACTGACAGAAAATTGAACTCCACATTAAAAAAAAAAAAGAATGTTTCCTGCGTATGCATAATTATGTGTGTGTGTGTGAGCGCGCGCGAGAGCGTATGTGTGTGTGTGTGTGTGTGTGTGTGTGTGTGTGTGTGTGTGTGTGTGTGTGTGTACATGTGTGTGTATGCGGGGGAGGGAGAAGAATGGAGTGAGGCACATGTGCAGGCGGGCCAGTATTTTCTCAGGGAATCATTGCTTAGATTAGACTATGTCAAGGTGAAATAATACAACTTGTATTTAGCTCACCTAGATCTATATAAAATGCATTTACAGTTTTACATTGCTTATATCACACGTTTTACACGAATCATGGGCACTTTATGTCAGTAAGTTATTTTGCATTTCAGTTCTGCATCGATTTGCTAGCACCTATTTCCAGTAATCTAACACATATGGATAAACGTAATATACATTGGTATTGGTATTGCTTCCTGCTTTATGCAAGGATGTCATCAAGCCTATAAATTCTTATATCTAATTAAATGTTTGCAACGCTTCCGGCTGTGGGAACTTTGATCACGTGACGAGGGATAATACATCACCATAATTAATGTACCATTCTGCCCTTTGATGTGCAATCGTCCATGTCACATCAAAAGAGAGTTGTGCCAGAATTGCACATCAAGGAATGTTCAAGGCAAACTGAGCTAATATTCCGTTTTAAAAGAGAAATTTTGCATTGAACATGAGTAGGTGGGTGGGTGGGTCACAGTGGGTGGGTGGTGGATGGGTGCGTGAGTGAATGAGTGCTTGAGTGAGTGAGTGAATGAGTGCGTGAGTGAGTGAGTGAGTGAGTGAGTGAGTGAGTGAGTGAGTGAGTGAAAGAGATGGAGAGAGAAAGAGAAGAAAGGAAAGAGATGGACCTACGCGTTAAATGAGGGACCCACTGCGGGAGAGAGAATTAGTGAATGTTTAACACAGTCAAATATACTCAATGTAGGTGATGGAACTGTCGTACTGGTCGTTTACATTTAGTCTGTTTACTATTTCGCAATCTCACTCTTGTTTCGTCCCTCCGTTTTATACAAATCACGTCAGATATCTGGAGCTTATTCCTTTAACAAAATGGTCGAAGTCATATACATTTTGTTAATGGACACATTTCATAATTATGTATTGAGCTAACAGAATGTTACAGATAATCCTTGCCTTTTTAGAAATAAATGTTTATACATGCAGCAATGGTTTATTGTTGTTGTTGTAATTACTGTTACTGGTTTTGTTTTTGTCATTGCTTCACTAATGTCGCATCTGCTCTTGCTGCGTATCTTTTAAAATCATGATGTCACAGCGTCGAGTATTTAAAAAAAAATGTATGCGGTCAGTCAGTGGATATATAGGCTTAAATGTGATGTAGATTTGGAAACAAATGACATAAAGAGATAGTCTGATTTTCAGATCGGCTCTAATGTATCTTTACCTCTGTCTCACCCAGAAGCCGCATATAACTTCACCTTTATACTTCTGCCATATTCTTAATCACAGGCAGGTAGTCTATAGGTTATTTCTGAAGACACGTAGGCTTACTAATTTTATGCCCAAGCGATCAATAGCGGTCAGAACACATTCTTAAAATAGACTTGCCATTGTAAGAGCAATAAGGCGGAGGAAGCTGATCGGTCGGTTTATTTTTCCGAACTGTTTGCATAAGGCCGTCGTGCTTTGCTTTGGTCATGATTTGTAAGTCTAGCTAAAGACTGAAGGAAAGAAACTAAGGCAGGAAAAGATTACAGCACTGCAAGGGTCTGGGCTAAGAAAGCTCACTTGGATCTATGCACCAGGTCACTCTTGAGTGCACGAAAATGAAAGAGCTGATTTCCTAGCAGGACAGACAGTGATAAAAAAGCAGGGGCGTGGCGTAGCGTCCCTGTAATCTATAAATTTGAGATTGTCAACATGTTATCTATTTGTCTAATACGATTTAATTAATCTTTAATGTTTTCTTAAATGTTCAAACATCACCTCCGTCCTATTTCATCTAACAGCCATTTACAAGCGTTGGCAATACGATTTTGTCAACCACGCTAGTTTTCTTCGCCGATAATCTGAAAGTCTTTCCACTGTCTCACAGATTCAACACTCCCATAGCCTCAGTGCAATGCATTCAAAGGCAAAGTGAAAAAAAGTTGACCAATGATCTGAGAGAAAAATTTGCTTACTCGCTGTTCTGACGCTGTTTTGTTGTTTCTGTCTACGCAAGATGCTATCCGTGCATGATTTTTCCGAGTTTTTTTTGCTTCGGCGAGAGGCTAATAGGCTTAGCCTAGACGGTGCCAAAAAGCCATTGACTCCCACCAAAAAAAAACCTGCCGAAAACCTAGATTACAAAAAACAAAAAAAAAAATCCTGACCCCGCCCCTGTAAGGAAGATTGCCTCTTGGCAGTGCGGAGGTATTACAGCTAGTGGTCGGATAGATGGAAAGGAGACCGCAACATATGCAAGAACACATCCAGAACTTTGGAGTAGTAGCAGAATGAGATCGCTGTATCAGAGCCAGTGAAAGACATACTAAGGAAGCTGCGAATCGCAAAGCCACTGGAAGAACTAGTTCCAGAGCTCTTCGTTGGATCTTTGGTAGGGAGGCGGACCACGAGACAATGAAGCCGATTCAGCATCCAAGTAACCCAGGCTAACAAATCTGTCATGAAATGCAAAGTGAGGAGCGTTTTAAATAGAAAAGGGCGATACAGTCCCAACTCTAATTAATAGTTGGCATGAAAATTAAGCACACAGCATATGTATATGTATTTCATTAAGATTTCATTCAAGAAAGACAGTAATGTTTATTTAAAAGATTGTTTTAATGTTAAAAAAAAAGGTGAAATTTGTGAAGCATGACAAAGCAAACATAGTCTCTATATAATATAAATTTTTAAAATTCTCCTTTGGTAAACAAAATACTAAATTTACAAAACTTGAAATTTGCTGCCCTTTGTCGCTGTTGTGCTTCCTTCGTCCCCTTGTCCCTATCCGGAGTCTCAGATTCCCCCTCTTCCCTATTCCCCTCCAAACCATCCTGATTTCCTTTTTCCTTCTTTCCCTAACCAATCTTAAAGCACTATACCTCTTACTGTTAAGCTGGTCTTTTAGGTCCTCTCAGTTGTGTTTGTATTTCTTTCTCCTCTTTCTTCCTCCTATCCTTTTCTCCCCACACATATTCTTTAAATTTAATGTCATACATACACACGACAGATTTCATTAAATTGCATGATAACCTTAGCATTCTTTCTCTCAGCGCCATCTAATCACACCTTTGACCTAAATACATTTTTCTAAATCTCTCACGGAACCGCGATTTAGAATTTCCCAGACCTGACAGAACTACCACCCTCACGTGAAAACAAATCTGAATCCAGAAGACTAAAAGTGTGGCTTGCAGAGAAACAAATCTGAATCCTCAAAAATTATTAAGAAAATCTAATTACTTACACATGCTCAACTGCCAAAGCTATTTCTGCATTCTAATTTGGACTTTGTCAGAAACCCACTATCCTTCTGACACCACCATAACCATATGTATAATGTCACTGGAAAAAATAATCTGACATACAATATTCAAAAGGAGATTCTACCACATGCTGGCTTCTCTTTCCATTCTATGCTTTCTTAGGGCCCATGATATATAATTTCCAACAATTTATAGGTATCTCTGGAAGACTGTTTTGGAAATTTTAGACGTCACGAAAACAAACTACAATTTTACAAATATGAATAAGGCAATGCCGAATCTGAAAAAAAAAAGCTAAATTTTTCGAAAAAAATATATATGATTCAGAGTAAATCTGAATATGTGTCAGGTCTGCTACCCTCCATTGTAGACGACACTGCACATCTGTGCTGCGCATTGCCCTATTTTTTATTGAGTGCATTTTGCATACAAACTCAGGCATCAAAGTGCTCATGGTCAGCTTTCTCGCTGCTAGCAAATATTTAGCTCAAAATACAGTTGCTACTTCACCACCAGATTTCAAACATGTATCAAAGACATAGTTGGGTTTTCAAGATTAATAATCTGTGCCTCAAGGATAAACCACCTGGAACCAAGGAAGATGTCTATTGCTTAAAGAGAAATGGCGGGAATAATGTTTAGGACAAATAAAATCTCTCTGTCATTATGTGCATGAATGTGTCTTAGATGCATGCATAAAATCTGGTGGTGTAGCAATGACTGTATAATGAGCCGTTTTCTCAAGATCATCACCCGTACTGTTGAAAAAAGAAACGCTTATACAGCGTACTGATGCGCGATTTTGCACGCAAAACGTACATAATTTCCACCAAAAAAAAAACAAAACCAATGGCATTGCACGATAATGTATTAAGTGAGAGCTTGCACGCTAACCATAGGATTTCTTACCAACGTAAGAAACTACGTTAGTGCATCGTTGCTGAATCCATATTTTGTGGCGTTCAACAGGCAGAGTTTATATAAAGAGATCCCACCGTTAATACGCAAGTTGTCAGTAATCTACAATATCTACAGAAGCGGAGTAGTCTATAACTCTAAACAATGTTTATCTGGCATAGGTGCATCACCTCTATTGTATCGGTTGAGTACAGTGAACAGTGTACTGGTATGAGACTCCTTTGATTACCTGATTTATATATTATAAAGCTGTAAACTAACCTGTGTCAGCCAGTGAAAGCGAATGTTTGAAATTGCATGAATTCCTCGATTTTCATTGTCCATTTTTATGACCCCAATAAAACCAGAATTTGGAGAAGTATCAGGGGAAAAAATGCATACTTCATATAACTTGATTTTGACTGTCCCACAAAAGTTGTCTTTTTACGTCGTGGTGTATTTCTGCACTCAAAAGCCTCCTCTCTCTCTCACTCTCTATAAATCTGCCCCTCTCTCATAGACAGGCAAATTATCCTTTTGCATTCTGCATTATGATCTACTGAAGAAATAGTCTGATCAAAACTAATTATCACACGCACACAAACAAACAAGCATGCACACTCAAACAAATAAATAAACAACATCAAGAGATATTAGTTTAGGTGTCACGCATCTTCCTCTATCAAGGATTCTGAAGATTTCCTACGATAAACTTGAATATTATTTTTGAGCCAATTAATTTTCGACGATTTTTTCAAAATTTCCACACCAGCCATGTCAATACCAAAGTCTCTCTTGTTCATCTGAGCTACAACATCATCGAAGGCTTTGTTGTTGATATGGGAAAGTCCAGCTTGCCCTGTTAGAGGCGAGAAATAAAATAAGCAGTGAGATAAGTACTTGAATAAACCCGGAAGAATATTGTAGCTTTTGCAACAAATAGTAAACGTTCAGTTATCTCTGATTAGCCGCTGGCTTTGACCAAAAGGGGATTTTGTTGACTCAAGTGTGGAGCGTCTTATTAGTTTAACCAGGAAATTTATCTTCATTCCAAGCATGGACAAAGGGCGTGACACGCTGCTTTTCATGCTATAAATACCGGAACTATCGTCCGTAAAATTCCTCTAGTAATACCAGCTTTGCAGCTTCTCCTATGCTTTCTAGAATATTTTTGGTAAATAGAGCAATGAGCGGAAAAGACCAAATTCGCTTTTAGCCAACCAATTCTCAAAGACTCCCTCGCGGCATTGTCTACATCTGGGCTATAACATCTTCTATAGCTTTCTTGTTGATATGAAAAAGACATTTATGCACTAATGGGCGATGAAAATGAACTAAACAATGAGGGAAACATAGGAATAAACCCGGAAGAAACAGGTGGCTTGTAACAAACAGTGAATCCCTGTCAAGCCCAGCAGAGTGTCTTAAACAGTCCTGTAAAAGACCGTGGGGTCCACTAATAAAGACTGGGAAGAACTGAGATCTCATGAACTCAGTTCGTGAACTTTAGTTCAGTTCGGCGGAGCCTCGGAACGAGTGCTTTCGATCTACACCTTGGCAGGGATGAACCCATCAAATTAGAACACAGATAAGGAATACTGACGAGGATTTTCCATAGCTCTACAATGATTTAAGAAACAGAATTATGAAGGCGACGGGCTTAACTCCTAAGGCTAATTGTGAATCAACATCTTTGAAAATACGCTAGAACGTCACGATCTCAAACCTCACGCACTCGAATTCTTCACTAATTCGCTGCAAACCACCAGACCACCAAGTGGTTGTGATTTACAGGGGATCGCCAGATCAAAATGGTTAGACTATAGTATACATATACCATGCATTATCTCTAAATACACCCCAAGCCGTAACCTAGGTTTAGCTGTAAAGATATGTGGTCTTCAAGTTCATTTTCGAGTCCCTTTTTATCTTATAAGCACACTACTGTATCCAAACACAGATTTGATATTGGAACTGATGTTGTAGCACATCATAATGTATCATGCTGTAATAGTTTAAAACTCAAGTCAAAGAGCAAACTCTTCCTCATCCCGAGCCTACACAAGAAAAAGAGACACCCTCTCTCCAACATATAAACAAAATGTAACACAGACACATAAGCATAGAAAATTTTAAACGGAAGCATTGCTCATTATATCATGTGTAGGCAAAGCTAGAAACAAAAATAAAATAAGGAAGGGTGGTCCAAATAACTTTGCAAAAGGTCAGGTGAATGCAGCCAACTGGTAACAGAACACAGTGGAAAGAAAAGAGTTTAAAAAGCAGGAAACTTAAGATAAATNCAGACTACCCCCGTGGATTGGCGAGTCGGGGTAGCCAGCTAGGACCTCATTGCACCCAGAGGCCCGAAAGTAGGCCCAGTCATTGGCCTGCCGGCACGGTGATCCTAAGCGGGGATAAGCTACGACTCCACACCCCCATTTCAATTCTTGTCCGGAGGTTACCACCCGTCCGGCCCCATAGGAGTTCATAAAAAGCCTCTTTGCAACTCTCGGGTCTCCCCTCCTGTGTTCTTTGGAGGGGCGACTTGGCGAACTCGGTGGGCGTGGAATTGACCACACGAAATGATCAGTCACCTGGTAACAGAACACAATGGAAAGAAAAGAGTTAAAAAAGGAGGAAACTTAAGATAAATAGGCAGGAAGAAATCAAAGAGGAAGATGATAACTGGATAACTGACCCGGCTCTGCCCAGCTGAGTATGATTCCTTCTCTGGCGTGCCTTGCCAAGTTGTCTATATAAATATCTTCATACTGGGCTGGTATGTGCTCACCAACCTCTACGCTCACCACCCAGTCAAAGATAGGTAACCCGTACTGGGGAGCTGTAAGATCAAGAAACTTCACCTGTGGAGCAAGAAAATACGAAGTACAGAAACTTAAAACTAGGTGTTAAATTACAACAGACAATATAATAATTAAAATGAAATCAGTTGAACCAAAAGTACTGCTAAATCAAAAGGAAATATTAAGATACCTCGGTTATTTTCTTCTTCATCTTTGTTACCAAACTAACACTAAACCGAAATATTACTACTACTAAACCGAAAGAAAAGATCGTCAGATCATCTGGTACGGTTGTGTGATCCGCTAAAAGCTGATTCAGCATTACGAGGGTAGAATGCTTCAAAAACAGCGACCTCTATCAGCAACTTTGGGGTAAATGGAGGGAGCGGAAGGTGTGGGGAGGGAAGAGACTACAAGTGCGCCACTTATCATGGATGCAGCAGACAATACTATAATAGTGCTGTGTGTGACATGCCCTAAGGTGGGGCAAGCACTCGCAGGACAGACTATGGCATTGTGAGACGTAAGGAGAGCCAGCCTATGCTGCGTATCCATGCCTCCTGACTAGGCTTATAACTAAAGTAGCATGGACACCCATTCTAAGAATGGGACATTCAGTGATTAAAATAAGATTGTCTGCTACATGTAGATCATTGCATTCTCACTGTGGTAGAGTAGCACTATGGCAACCAGTGTGTCTTCTCGCTTAGTTAACGGGAAACTACTCATGGATGACAACATATACGAGTATATTCGTTGATGCGGTGCCCGACGGCTTCACACTGAATGGTGTCATCAATGAATGGAACAATTCGAAATTTCGTGAAAAGGGCAAACTAGGGAAAGCGGCACAAACTTGCCTTTATATTATTAATGGAATCTTGCACTTTCGGTCCGCAGACATTGATGCTAACCCTCACCTATGGACTTTCATGCAGGCTGACGGTTCCAACATAATTTGACGTATCGCAGTTTTGGAGTTTAAGGCATTAAAAAAAATATGAATGTCATGCCCTCAGTCCATTCATATAATATGGATATTGTAGAAGTGTGTATTTTCTTTTCGTGAAGGCTTAATTTCCTTGAAAAAGCAGAGACGCCTATTCACGACGATCTGCTTTTCACGAGTCCTGCATGATGGTTTTCTTGTGTGTGTAAAATAAGTGTAGAGTACTATTAACCCGAAGTAACGTTACAGATCTGCCAATTAAGAAAAAAAAAAGAGGTAAAGTTCCTCGCGACAAAGAGCACTCTACAATAGCCCAGATTCGCACGTGACAGACTCTCCCAT
>JAWQUT010000191.1:763503-775880 GCA_033807755.1 Ellobium chinense
ACCACTTTAAAAGTGCAAAAAACTCAATAATTCAAATTCTCTGCTGTTGAAATTTTACACATATAATAAAATATAATGCTGCAAATTTCTAATATCTGGGTGTTTGGTTACATTAGTGTTGAACAATTGAAAATAGATATCTCACAGTAGCATGCACAGTGTGTATCTGACTTACTGACCCTCGCATAGTATATTTTGACATATTCTGGTTTTCAATTTTTTTTTTTCAGTCGGGTAACCATTTTGAAAGTGCAATGACCTCAATGATTCAAATTCTCTGCTTTTGAAATTTTGCACACTGGCGCTCCTCCTGCAAATTCCTAATATCTGGGTGTTTGGGTACATTAGTGTTGAATGATTGAAAACAGATATCTCACAACAATATACACAGTGTGTGTCAGACACAGTAACCCTGAAACATCATATTTTGACAAGTATTTTAGTTTTTGTTTCTGGTGACTAAGGTATGGCACTTGAAGCTTTGAAATTTACGACAATCAGGTGCAATATATATTTGTCAATGTGCTTAACATTTTCTTCCAATAATCTCTTTTCAACTCTCAGAGTTATTAGGCTTCAAATCAAATATTTTTTCCCACCTTTTATATATTACTTTGAACATAAATTCACAAAAATCTTATACGTACGAGACGCTCCTATTAGTCTTCAAAATAGAGGTTCCTACAGTCTTGAAGACAAGTTTTTAAAGGGGNGGGGGGGGGGGGGGGACGCGAGAAGGGACTGTAAACAGTTTAACCGATATTCACACTAGTTGTTGTTTTTTTTTTAACCTCTAATGGATGAACATTAGGCTAAGTCTAGACAAAAAAATATGATCAAGTTTGAGCGACCATTGAACTTCAAAATTGTTTTTGCCTATAGGCACACTTTGTGTATAGTGCCATAAGGACAGTAAAAACATTTGTCGGACTAAGCACACAGCCAAGCAGCTTAATTAATCGCACAATAATTTTGTGCGAGGGGGGCGACTTACAATATATAATATAATATTTCAGTATCAGCATACACATCTGAAATAGTAAGAGCCTGATACTTTCAGGTTACTAGAGGTCACAGCAAGAATGTTGTGAATGTCTGTGATGGCACACTTGATACATTTGACATAAACTCGATCGAAAAGATTTAATTAGCCTTTTTGGAAGAACATATAGTATATTTCTAATAACATGAAGGAAATAATCTCCGCCTCTTAATTATTATAAAAAGGACAACACGGTTGGAAGTGATGAGGAAATAGGGGACCATGTTTTTCCCATACCACTGTAACCAGTTTACCGTTTCAACTGATATAGAGAGGGGCGGTCAAATTAAAGGAGGAGCGCCAGTCAATATAATAATATTATTAGGCTTTAAGAGAGATATCGTTGTTAAATCTGCGATAGGACTGGAAAGATAATCACTACATGTTGTTTTACTATACAGANTGGCACACTTGATACATTTGACATAAACTTGATCGAAAAGATTTATTAGCCTTTTTGGAAGAACATATAGTATATTTCTAATAACATGAAGGAAATTATCTCCGCCTCTTAATTATTATAAAAAGGACAACACTGTTGGAAGTGATGAGGAAATAGGGGACCATGTTTTTCCCATACCATTGTAACCTGTTTACCGTTTCAACTGATTTGAGAGGGGCGGTCAAATTAAAGGAGGAGCGCCAGTCAATATAATAATATTATTAGGCTTTAAGAGAGATATCGTTGTTAAATCTGCGATAGGACTGGAAAGATAATCACTACATGTTGTTTTACTATACAGATGGTTTTCATGACTAATTACATAATTATTAATGTTGTCTTCGTGCGAGCACGTCAACGCCAGCTAGGCATTAAGAAAATCCGCGCGTGCGTTATAGTGACAAGACAACTGGTATAATGTAAAGGGCTACCATTTATCCCTCAATCCCTGTTGTTTGATGTTCATATCGTCATTCCTTGCTCAGCCGAGAGAAATCTAGGCCGGTCTAGCTCGACTTGGTCCAGTGATGTAATAACCTGGCATAATCAGTTGATGCTGTCAGTAGCTTTCGCCATAATGAAGGTCGTTACGAGATAAGATAAAATAAGATAAGATAAGATAAGATACTTTATTTATCCCCGTGGGGAAATTTTTCTTTGTTACAGTGATGCATACAATTATACATACATTAACAGATACACACTCACACACTCTCACACATATTACATGATATATGCGCCGCCCCAGTCTAGATAAAGAGTCGCTAGTGAAATCTAGTGAAATGCAGCCTTAGAATCTTATCTAGTGAAATGATAAAAATTAGGATGGCAGCCTCGGATCTCACCGACCTATCGGCCCAGAGGAGACATCATGGCATCTCTCAGGCGTAAGTTCCGTTTCAACAGTTTCTAAGACACATTCTGTCGCAATTTTCCATCTCGTGCGTAAATGGAAATGGCTGTCTGATTCTGAGCATGAATGGGAATGGCTTGAGTCGAATTTAATGTATATGCAACCCCTAAAATTAGTGAATCCTCTTTTTTTTTTTTTCGATCACATATCTTGGAATAGGATGAGAAATGATTAACCAACAATTAGAATGAAACTAAGTGGCGTTTCGTTTGGTTGACGGTAATTATCATAATATATGAGTGAGTCATCCATCCATCCCTCCATCCATCCATCCAGCCAGCGAGCCAGCCAGCCAGCCAGCCAGCCAGCCAGCCAGCCAGCCACCAGCCAGTGAATGAAAAGTTTAACTATACACTATTTACTTGTAGAAATGTTTTGTTCGCTGCTGAGGTTCATTTTGTCTGATCACCGTGTAAAGTAAGACCATCACAAGAATAGTCACCAGTGCTGCTGTCACTTTCTGCAAAAAAATATATATTTTTTTTTTAATTCTTAAAACATGGGATGAGTAGTGATACAATACAGCGTATATTATCAGCATTAAATACACCTCCTCCAACAAATGAAACAAAGTTGATAATAAAGACAATGACAGCTAGGAGTAAAGTTAGCAGTAACTATACAGTACTGACAGAAAGCGAAGATAATCTGTAGATAAAAAAATATATTATAATCTTTAGCAACAACAATAGCAAAACAATAATAACAAACACAACTTTGACGACAACGACACCACATCTAAACGCTGCCAGTCATGATAATGCTGCTTAGGTTTTCATAATTTTATGGCCGAAAGAGGTAGGTGGGGAATTCCCAAATTATAATTAAAAGACCGAAAATGTGTAAATTGTGGTGTGTTGTCGAGGATGAATATCATTGTTTTTTGGAATGTCCGAGGTTTGAAAAAATTAGAAGCCAATATTTACACTGATGAGCCGTCAGAAAGCCAAGTATGTTTGAATTTGTAAGACTTTTATCTTCTACTAGAGAGAATGACTTGCAGAACATCGCCAAAGCATGTCAATGTATACTGAAAGAGTATGAAGTTCACAGGTAGGCTAGTGTATTATTATTAATATGCTAGCGTATTATTGCATACAATATGTGTCATGATTATGTTCATGTGTAGTTAATTGTGGGAATAACAGCAATTGAATGCATTGATATTCTTGATGTGTTGTTGTCTGGCAATGTATTGTTTTGTGCAATGTCGGAATTGAAATCTCTTCTGGCACTCTTGCTGCTATGGTGGAAAGGAAGGCAGTGGAGTGTAATGANTGTATGTATGTATGTATGTATGTATGTATGTATGTATGTATGTATGTATGTATATATATATATTTTATATATATATATATATCTATATCTATATCTACATATATATATATATATATATAGATAGATAGATAGAGAGAGAGAGAGAGAGAGAGAGAGATGCCATTAAGTAAATGTATCAGTTATGCACTTTTTTTTCTTCCCTTTTTCCTTTTTTATTCATTTTGAATTGTTGAATTTATTGTTATGTGGTTGGCTTTTGCCTAAATATACAATCTTCAATCATGAATCTTGATAATGGCAAAACATGCTTATTAATTAGTAGGACAATAAGCAAATGAGAACAGCATCCACCGACTGACTACATCAGTTACAAGACATAGAATGATACAAATTAATGAAGGAATAACACTGAGATATTAAGTGGCCAATGGCTAATATGACTTGACCCAACTGGACGTAAATTTTCGACCTAATCACACTGTAATTTTCTTTTTCTTTAATCCCTACCTTACGGGGCGAGGGCAAAAACATTATTTGTCTATAATCTTTCACAGCTGTGAGCAATGGGGCCGCATTCTGAAGGAGAATAAAGAAGAACGTTTTTTTCTTACACTTAGTAGAGCTTCGTGCATCCTGAATGCTATTGAAATACAGGAAACTAATGTAAGAGTTCATGCCCGTCACAGGTAAATTCTATTTATTTTTAAGTGTCGTAGCTCTACGGGAATTCTGGATGTTGAACCAAACGTTGGTTTCATTACATTACATTACATTACAAACGAAAAGCACATCTGAATACACTAATACGCAAATTTCCAACAAAAATATGCACTGAGTAATGGGAAAACATTCTGGCGTGTATGAAATGTGAAAGGGAAACAATTATTTTTGAGGTCGTTATGTTCTTAATAGCGGAGATCTGTCAAAACATTCGTTTTGAGAAACGGTCTCTTAAGAACATTGTTACTCCAGATCATGTGGATAGCCAACTGTTGAAAGACAGTTATAAATCCATCAATCATAATTTCAAACAGAATAACTAAAACAAAACTCACTAAGAACAAGCTTTCTGTTGCTGCACGACATTTTCCTCATAGGATACACTCTCTACAGAGAGTAATACATACTCTAAGGCAAATGGTTTCCGAAAGAAGACCGCCGACAGTTAGTGAGAAGGAGACTGTAACTGCAGGTTCAAAATCCGAAACTCTACTATAGCCCGCTTACTAGGACACGCAAACCAATCCGATAGTTTTTGCGTAAGAGATATAGGTATGTAGTTAGGTCAACGAATATTCCTAGAGTCATCCTGCCTCTTACCGATCGTCTAAAGCTTATCTAAAAATCGGAAGAGGGGAAAAGTCGTGACGAACTACCAAATATAGACACAACTGTCGCAAACTCAGGTCAGAAATAAACTTTACTTAGAGGTCGGTATGATATTATTTAGCCTCGTTGTCGTTCTCATAAAATATGCCAGCGATGTTTCATTTTTAACATGATATGTAAACACCCTGACCGGCTAGAAATGAAACTATAATTATGGCATAACGACAACCTGTCTACCCATTATCGATCACATGCTCTTGAGGCTTTTTCATAGCTTAAAATGGTCTCTGCATGCAGGGGCGTAGCGTGGGGGCCGTGGTAGACAAACTTGCAATAAGATTAAGATAATCGCCGTAGGTTTACCTCAGCGTCCCTCTACATTTACATCAAGTGGAGGTGGGTAGCATGCAGGATCGGTGCAATATCACGGCAACCACAACAGCAAGAACATCAACAACAACTGCAACAACAACAAGAACAACAATAACAACAACATAATGTTTAGCGATAATGCAACAGTACAACTAAACTGACTTCCTGTTTACTTTTTGTAAGCGATATTGACGCGTCGTTCCCTATTGAAGGCAAAATGACTGAGGTCGGCATCAATGAAGGAAAGTGCTAACTAGAAATTGTTCTTTGAACAACTTCTGTTTCTATAACAAGGCACATTATACACTTTTTATTTGCTCGTGGCATAGCTGAGCATGTGTAGTCTTTTATCCTTTGCAAGTGCTTGCAATGGATGCTTCCAAAACAATTGTCGCGATTGCTAGAGGACTTCACTGAACCATTCTTGTCGAAAACATAAAGTTTCAAATTATTCAACGTTTAGATCTGGCCACTAGACCTAGATCTATCTAGTCCATACACCACCGTAACAGGAAACCAGGCAGGGTTTACCCAACACGCATGACCACATTCCAAGTCGACAAATGAAAAGAGGCGAAGTCATTCATCTTTTCTTTATGACCTTGTTTCTCTTCCGTAGGCATTTAGATTTTTGCCTACTGACATGGAAATTCTAGCAGTGTTGGGGCTCAATCTAGGTGGAAGTTCCGGTTTTTGCGTATAATACAGAAGAAAACAAGCTGCCAGCGAGCTATGCTAAGTAGTCCAAATACAAAATGACTACTTGGCTGACTAAGCTGGGCAGCGTTTGGGGCTCAGTCGGAATGTAAATTTCATTCCTGTAATAAAAATTTCAAGTGACTTGTGCAGCCTTATATTTTCTTCGAAGNACATAACTGCTCACTGGCTCAGAGGTGTAACGTAATAGTGATAAAATAGTCACTGACGACCGCTTGAAAACAGAATGCCTCATACAATGTTTTAAAAAACCTATGACTATCACAAAAGCAATGAAATAAGATATAGCAGCACTTATCACCCATTATGAATTCGTATCTTAATGGTAGACTAAAGGACAAAAAAAAACTTGAAACACTTGAAATATTTTACTATAAAGGTAACCCCCTCGGACAGCGCCTCGTGTGCTATACTTTGTCAAAACAAAGCTTCTTCCACCCTAACTGAGCTTCATGCGCATCTTAACTGCTTAGCCTGCCAAGTAGTCACTTTGGATTTTGACTACATAGATTCACTCGCGGGCAGCTCCTCTTCTACTGTAATCGGCGCAAAAATCAGCATTTGCATCCAGAATGAGCCCCAGTGACATCCGCCAGCAGTGTTAGAATTTCCATGACTGTAGGCAAAATTCTAATGCCTACGTAATAGAAATGGGACCAAGAAAGAAGTAAGATGAGTGATGCCGCTTTTTCATACGCCGATTGCGAATGTGGTCGTGCGTGTTAGTAGTGTTACGTTAGTGCCAGCTTCACTTTTGTATTCCTTGCCACTTCAAAGTCCATACTGTTTATACATTTTTGTATTTTAAATGTTTATGAAGATGTATTGTCTAATCTGTTCGTCTCTGTCCCGCCATTTGATACATGTATTGTTGACCGCCCTCCTACCGTCAAGTACGGTCTGGGTATGTACAATAAACTTGTTAAACTTGTTTGTCAAGGCTGTAGTCATGTAAGGGTTTCTGTCGTAGACTAAATCTAAGAGACTAATCTAGATCTAGTCCAGGTCTGTTGTTTTGGAAGTAGTCAGTTTTGCCTGCGCCGATCACTCTCTTAACGTCTTTTACGACAAATAATTAAAAAGTCCACAAGTTCAGCTATGACTAGTATGACCCAGACACGAACAAGAAATCTGAAGCAGGGATGCCAATGCCTGACCAAAAAATATCCTGAAAATTGCTCGAGAGCGCGGCGTATCGACATTTTCAATGGAAGCCAACGCAAGCATTGTGCTTTTAATTCTGAATCATTTTCCACAATTATAAGGCATTAGAGTAAACATTATTCATTAAAACCAAATAAAGGTTAAAGAAAAGTCAATTGTAGAATTGTGTCCACATAGCTTAAGGCCCAAATTTCTTCTGCACAGATAAAGTATAGAAATTAATATATCTACACACAGCAAGGAATAGCCATATTAGGGGTGAGTGGGAACTGCAAAATGTCACTTAGGATAAAAATCTAATCTTTCCTTTCATAATTTCACTTCTGAATACATCACCGTGAAATTTAAACAAACAAGGTGCACGTAATTTTACTTTTACCATCTCTTACCCATAACTTACATTTGTCATCTCTTATTTGATCCTGATAAAATATGCACAAATGAGTAGTGCTTTGACTTGCAGAGTTTAGACTGAGCTGGATTCAATGGTTCACGCCAAGTTCACAAAAAAGCTGCTGAAAGTTTGGCTGCATTCTCTTTCTCTTTAGTGTCCTTGAAACTCGCCGGAATCCTACTGTTAGTGTTACGATGTGACCATTCCTTGAAGCTTAGAGCTTGGGTGCCTTCTTTCCCGGTGTGCTGTAGTCTAGTTTATTACTGAACAGTGTGCACCAAACGTATCCATCTTCTTCCAGCTTACGGATGTAATCAGATTAATAATAATAAATATAATTTATAGAAAACAGTGGATTCTGAGTAGGACTTGACTATTCATTTTACATCAGTGTCCTTTCTTGGTTGATGACCGAGCGCACTGTTTACACTTTCCGCGGGAAGAGGCTACGTGGACATCCAGATGTCTACGTAGTCACCGCGGCTAAGTGGACATCCAAGCCAACTAAGTCACCAATTTCTGTGTATTTAAAATAGGTTTTAAAAATACCTAAACGAGGCTTACCCTTACCCAACATAAATGGCGGCCTCCACTAAGGAGCATGGATTTGTCAAGACCAGCTTTTCAGTGTTTACAAGGGGTCATGGATTTATTTGAAATACGAAAGACAATTGAAAAATGGAAGAAAGGGAGAGGACTTCGGATTCTCTCTCTGATCTTTCAGATTCTTTGTGGAGAGGATGGTCTTTGTCCTTTATGATTGTTTTTTAAATTTCTTTAACATATATATGTCTCATTTTGACAAACAAAGAAAGAAGAAATTTACATGTACTGGTCGCTCCCACACTGTGAACTGCGTAGACTAGTCATCTGGATGTCCACGTAGCCGCGGTGACTACGTAGACATCTGGACGCAGAAAAAAATGACGTAGTTGGCTTGGATGTCTACGTAGCCTCGGTGACTACGTAGACATCTGGGTGTCTACGTAGCCTCTTCCCTTTCCGCGAGCTCTAGTGCTAAATATAGCACCGGTATCCCTCTGACCTCCTTAGAGGCATGTGCGCGCGCATTCCGGAAGTTTGTAAAATTACTAACTTCCGGTGTTCGTGCGATTCGTCCTTCGCGTATTTCATTTTCATGAATGTTATCCGGAAAATTGGCATCCCTGCTGAAGTAATTTGTTGTGGAAAGGTGATCAAAGAACTGTCATTACAAACCACTTTTTACGACACCGCCCTCGATCAGTTTGCACACAAGAAGGAAAGACGCTTCAGTTTTATCTGAATGGAGTAAACGGTAAGTCCGTAGACCTCATGGCAAGTTATACTGTTGATGCTATCGTTAATTTTGTTGTTGTTGCTATCATATTTTATTGTTATAATACACTCCTATTTTATACGGAAAGCAAATCGTTGGTGCATAGTATTGTGTTTCTTTGTTTCATGCATATCACTGTACTTTCCTCAATGTAAATGTAATGACCCGGTCAATGTGCAGTTTTGCCTACCTGGTTTTGACTCCCCGCGCTACACCCCTGCACTGGCTAAAAGAATCACAATACATTAACAACGGGGCACAAGTAAACAAAACACAGACAGTGAAACCAACATAATGTGTGTCAGGGTATTCATGTGAATTTTATTAGGATAATGCTCATCATTAAGGTGTTGTTTTTTTTTTTTACATTAAGTATAATATGGTGTCTTTTCAGGAAGCCCTGGTGTCAGGACGAACCTGGTTTGTTATCTGAGCAAGGAGTATTTCTTCCCTCAGCATTCAGAATTTTCTGAAAGGCTAAAGACAGTTGTTGTTTTTTTTTTCATTTTCCAGCATCATTTTGCACAGTGGTTGAAGACTATTTAACATTTTTTCCTCCTCTGCAGGGGTCAGAATGGTTTGGGCGCGGATTTGATAGGATAGTTTGTCAATCAAAGCTGTCTTTGTAAGATTGAAATGACTTGCAGCTTACCGCAGGCCCATTACTTTCTTTTGTACGGGCTTAACCGTAACGGCATTTTCCACGGCTGACTGGTCATATTGTTTTCTTCTCTTTTTTGTCATTCTGCACGACGATTCTAAATCATGAGAGAGAGAGAGAGAGAGAGAGAGAGAGAGAGAGAGAGAGAGAGAGAGAGAGAAGAGAGAGAGAGAGAGAGAGAGAGAGAGAGAGAGACAGACAGTGTGTTTATAATAATATGGAGTTTGGGAACGGAGAATAAATAGATAAAATAATAGAGTGATACATACATCTAGAGGTGTGTGTGTGTGTGTGTACGTGTATGTGTGTGTGTGTGTGTGTGTGTGTGTGTGTGTGTGTGTGTGTGTGTGAAAGAGAGACAGACACAGAGACTTATTTAATCATGTATCTCGTGAGAGACAAGGTGAAATACTTCAACAATCTTAAACTATTTTCTAAAATGTTTATGTCATTTCATTAAATCCTCACCTCGTCGCCATGGGATTGAATGGGTGAGAGAGTCGACCGCTTACCGACCACCCCTAGTACAGACTGTGCGTGTCTCAAAAAACGAAGCAGGAATTTTATTTGGCTTCCTACACTACCTTTCCTCAGTTATTTTTACGCTAAACCTGAAACAACCTGATTAATGCCCAACTTATTTCTGAGGCTAGGTCACTTCCGCGCATGTTGAAAGAAAA
The DNA here is from genome assembly GCA_033807755.1 of Ellobium chinense. Taxonomy (NCBI): domain Eukaryota; kingdom Metazoa; phylum Mollusca; class Gastropoda; order Ellobiida; family Ellobiidae; genus Ellobium; species Ellobium chinense. The sequence goes on from JAWQUT010000191.1 coordinate 773,814, forward strand.
TGGCGGACGAACTTACCAATGACTGCTGACAAAATTTTGATCTCAGCATGGCGATTGCTCCTTTCCAACGATGTTTTTACAAAGGAAAGAAAAAGAAAACAATAGTGATTGTGCAAGTGTGTTAATTAGTGCACATAATTAAAGCAGACTGCCTTAAATTGACGAAAACATACGAGGTGATCGATAGGACTAGCCAGTTGGTAAAGGGTACATTTACTCTATAACATGAGAATTTACCTGATGTTTTGATTGACCGAACAATAGAGGCAGGCATAAAACTATGGTACATTAACGAGATTGTTGCGGATTAGCTAAACAAATTGACTTAAAGAAGGGATTATGGATGTCTGATTCAAGACCATCCGACCTAGACTATTACAGGCTTCCCACAATCTCTGGTGTTATTCATAATCACAAAGCAAGTCCTTGGTAGAGACACATTTGACATTTGCGGACGATGTGTTTAGCTATGGACCATTTCAGGCTACCGTTCCAGTAGCTTCCCAAGTTCCAATGTTTGACTTTATGGAGGGCAAAATGTCGGCTTCCTTCATGACGTACACTTTGCACCACTTCGCACGAATGCACTGGATGCTTTACATCGACCTCAGAATGTGCTAGAGCACTCCAAATGTTTCAGCACGAACAATATCTGTCTGAATTCATGGCCCTAAAGTTATGTTCCTTTCTTTTATTTCCTTAACGACAACATCTTATTTGTTTCCGTAGGGTAGAAGCCTTTTATCGCCATGCTTTCCAAACTCTTCGGAAATCACATGACTGTTTAGTTCTTATTCTCAAACGGTCTATGGGACATGAAGTGACAAACAGGACATGGGAGGACAGCCGGAATCAGGAAAGTGTCAACCGAGCAAAAGCAGGACAATTATGGTACTTATTCAACAACCCGATTGTTATCATTGCAGTGTCTGAGCTGACCTCAAACAGTGAAGTCATCCCCAATCGTCAGTCGCTGGAGTAGCACCTCGGGGTCACATATGATGGATGTGCGTCCTACAGAGAACCCTGCAATCTGACACACTCCTTCCTTAGCAACGGAAGTATCAGTCTCTAGGCAGGTCAAGATGGCTGCGACTAATGAGGAAGAGAGAGGAAATCATGCATTGACTTGCGAGTGGTATTATACTTATATCTTTGCCTCATTACTTAGCATATAGACCACCGTTGATTCTTCCCACATCCTCCGCGACACAGGGCTGTTGATAGCATGTTCGACTACATATTTAAAACCGTAGATGGCTTCCGCCATGTTGCCGAGCTTTCTCTTCCGGTTTATACAAAATGTGACACAGTAGGTGTGCACCCTTCCTCACTGCGACTGGCGCGCACCAGCCTAAATCACACCCTTTGCTAAGGACCAGGGTTGGACAAGTTCACCAAAAATACTAGTTCAGATCAAGATAAGGTCACTAAGGGAAAAATGCCCCCTTAGATCAAGTTTAGTTCAGTTCCAGGAAAATTATGTATATTTCAGATCAACTCAGTCCTCCTTGATTTTTTATAAGTCCAGATCAATCAGTTCAGTTCAGCAGAACACGACAGTGAGGCTAGTTCATGTTACAGTTGAAGCTGTACTGTTTTAGAAGCTCATATTCTCTCTCAGAGGAAGGCGCACCATTCTGCACTTTGGTGCGCATTTTCTCATGATGCTTTCGTAGTAGGTGCTTGTGGATTTTATGCACCATTTATAATTGACAATGTTTTTAATAGTTACCGTAGTTTTGCCCTCAGAGTGAATTGTTGACTGGGATCTATATCCAGATTTTCTTGTCACAGATCAAGGTATCAGCCCGTCAAATTTCACGCCTTTAACCAAAAGTGCAGAATCAAATGCCTTAGCAGCTTTAGGTTACAGGCCTGTAATTGTACTTTCACTTTGTGGTCATACAACTTAGGGGGTATATTTCATCTCCCCTTTTCCCTCTGTTGGCATGCCCTGATTCCAGTAATAAGGGCTCCAGGGGGTAAATTTTGATATCATGGGAATCTGTGTCCATTTTACTTTATTTTACCAGGCACTATTTAGCCCTGGGCTGGAACTGCCAG
>JAWQUT010000191.1:778206-789881 GCA_033807755.1 Ellobium chinense
AATAAGAGAGAGAGAGAGAGGGAGGAAGGGAGGGAGGGAGGGATAAGAAGCAATAAGAGAAAGTGAGAGCCTAGACTGCTAAGGAAAAAATGCGAGAAGGCAGGTAATGAATTTTACCTCTGGGGACAAAAGCATCTTGGCTGCTCTCTCTCGTTTTCTCTTTCTTCCTTTCTATTTCTCTCACTCTCTCTTCCTTTCTCTCTCTCTCTCTCTCTCTCTCTCTCTCTCTCTCTCTCTCTCTCCCCATTAGCGTCTGGTTTTATGTTCTTACTCCCTGTTTTTTCCTAGATTCTTATCCTACCACCCTGTCGCTCCTTGCCTCATATCTCTCTCTCTTTTTCTCTCCCTCTTTTCATCCCTCGAATTGTGCCCAACCCAAACTAGGATCCATCTCATTCTCCTCATTGATAGTGAAGACTGATTCATTCTTTCAAAACCACAAACGTTTTCACGGGTATTCTATAAAATGCTCCCGTGGTCATATCTGACCAAAATAAGACGGTCAAAATAATTTTCACGTCGATGTGCCCCCTTTTTGACCTGCTGTCGAAAGCGTTTTGATTGATTTATGACTAGTGACATAATTAGCGCCGCCCTAAGCGCAAAGTAATTGACTGTGGCGGCGTCTAAATCATCTGAAAGTACTCCTCAAGCAAATGATAATTCTATATTGTCAGAATCTTAGGCGAATGAGAGCTCACTAACCACACAGCAGACAACTCTGCAAAGGCGGTGCAAACATTAATAAAACAGCTTAAACAGTGGTCAGACAAATGTTCCTTTTCCTCAAATATTTATCCTCCCTTTTCATTCTAAGATTAAAGCACTGCGATCAAAGTCGGGCAGTTGTTCACAATGTTTAAAAAAAAGACTTTTCTCAACGATAAATGAAAAAAAGTCATAAAATTTAGAGCCAACGAAAGTCATTGCATGTGGACAATTCTCTTTACACAACGAATACTAGTTTGCCTCTCGCTTTTTGACGTCACACTTCATTCCCGCGCTGACCAATTATGGCGGCCCGCAAGGTGTGAAAATCCTCACTTTCAAGCTGCATTTGTTCGGAAGCGCTCGGGCGAAAGAAACATGTAAGGCGTTGAAAATTTATGAAAAAATACTGATGATTTTTTAGGCTGTGAAGCAGAAAGCTATCCTTGTCCCTTCAAGCATACACTTGTATAGCACATAGGATAATTTTTTCGGGCCACTTAATTACTTTCCCCCAGTAAGTAATCGTTCCGTTTGAATTTCAGAAGATAAGGACAGTATAGGCCTATCAAGTTTCCTAAAGATCATGTATTACATGGTTTTATTGAACTACTATTACATGAATCGAGACCATTGTTTTGCGCTTTCGTCGATTACAACCGGGCGTTCGACACCATTAACAGAAGAGCCATGTGGTATAATTAGCGCAAAGGGGAGTAAGCACGAAAATGATTGACAGTGAAAGATATGTATAATAAAATGAAGTTGAATATCAAGAATGTTTGCGGAGTCTCGGAAATTAGTCAAGAAATGCAGAATAATAATAATGGCTTTTTTCCATCAAATTTAGGTCTTTTTCAGGGAGAATCCTTGTCTCCCTTTTTATTTGCAATGTACGTCAACGACTTGTGTGATTTTTTTTTAGAGCAAACAATGTGAATGGAGTAGACATAAACGAATGGTTAATAGCTCTTTTACTTTTTGCAGATGACATGGTAGTATTTAGTGAGAGTAGAAACGGTTTGCAGAGGGGATTAATGTACTGTCGGAATACTGTAAAAGGTGGGGCCTAACAGTTAACATTCAGAAAACAGTGTGCGTTGTGTTTAGAAAAGGGGGTAGAATTGGGACACAGGATAAATGGTCTTTTAAAAATGAAATATTAGAAACAGTAAATTCTTTTAGATATCTAGGTTTTGTATTTGGTAGTACAGGAAAATTTTCCGAAGGCATTCAAAATTTGGCAGTTCAAGCACAAAAAGCTTTGTTTAATCTCTCAAATCTTGTTTACACAGAAATCCAGATTTGCCACCAATACTACAGATAAAATTGTTTAACTCGTTAATAAGTCCAATCCTTTCATATGCTTGTGAAATTTGGGGATTTTGCGAAGCTTAGCCCATTGAGCGAGTTCATACTAGTTTTTTAAGATCCGTTTTGGGCGTGAGGAAATCTACACCAAATGCTGTTGTGTATTTTGAACTTGGGGTTGTTCCTTTAGCAATACATAGGCAAATAAGAATAATTAAATATTGAAGCAAAATATTGAACCTTGATGACAGTAATCCAGTCAGAAAAATATACCAACAATTAAGGACAGCAGCAGAAAAAGACGACGATGTAAACTGGGTGTGATTATTAAAAAACATGTTGATGAAATACGGGTTTGGATACATTTGGGAAAATCAAAGTATAGATAATATTTCACTGTTTATTTCAGAATTTAGACAGCGTGCGCAAGATACATTTCAACAAAAGTGCCATAGTGACATAGAAAGTTGCAGTGAAAATAGACTCTACAGACATATTGCTGCAGAATTTAAATGTGAACAATATTTATCATATAATAATGGAGCTTGGGCCCAACGTTGTTCCCGCAAAGGCTTTTTTAATACGCAACATAGAGGAATGATACCTGGCACAGGTATGTAAAATCTACCAAACCCGTACGTGGTCTAAATATTTTTTTTCCGAAAACGTATATATTTTTCAGAAATTGAGTCATAATTATCATCTATCAATCAATGATTGCGAATACGACGTGATAATGTACTTCCGTCAAGTCCGTCACTTCCGTCTCAGACCGGAACTTCCATTCTCAGATCGCACGACGTTTGGTGATCGTGACTTTCATTCTCAGATCGCGCGTCATGCGGTGTGGTGAAGCTTTGTTCATTTGTGCGGACAAATGTCAATATATATTATGCTCTCTTATCATGTGTACTTTGTGTTCCTCATAAATCTATCTCAAATACTCTTATTTTTAATCTGTCCTCCTTTCCTTTCCGTTCGTAGAACGGGGAACCTGCTAGTTGGAGATAAAGCAAAGACATATCAGAATTGCAATTTCAAAATTGAGACTGGGGTCGCACAGTTTTATGGTGGAAAGGGGGAGATGGAAAAGGCCAAAAGTAGACTATTGTTGTATATGCTCTAATGTTGATATGAATGCGAGTGTACGAGTAAGATGGAACGAAGACAGAAAGGATGAATATGTTAAGAAAATGAGTGCGGATGAAACAGTAAATAAACTACGTGAATTGAGTGAACAGCTGATAGTGAGCGATGTTACGGGTGATATTGACGTAGCACTTTCAAATTTTTATGACCTAATTTCAGAGGCAGGCAGTAAACACGTGAAGCTGACCAGACCTGGTGAACAAATACGTAGTGGGGATACTGTTAGGGGTGGGGACTGGTATGATAATGAATGTCGAGAAAAGAAGGCGGAGTTCAGGTCAACAGAGAAAACGTTCAGGGACAGTGGATTGGAACATGATAGAATAATAATAATTATGTGTAAAATACGTACACTCTATAGAAAACTGTGCAGGCGAAAAAGACGTGATTGTAATGTAAGAAGAGCTCAGAAGTTAGCGGACTTAAGTAAAAAAGATAGTAAACTTTTTGGAAAAATATTAAAACTTCAAAACCATCTGCAAAAGAAAAAAAATTGCAATTTTTATGATTACTTCAGTAAACTTTTAAATAGGGACGTGACAGTTGGAGAAAGGGAAAGGGAAGAAATTGACAAATGGGAATCGCCTGACGCAGAAGTTAATGTGCTTGAATTGGACAAGATAATAAGTATAGCTGAAGTTGAGGAGGCAATTGAGAATTTAAAAACAGGCAAGGCCTCCGGATACGATAAAATTATTAATGAATTTCTTAATCATGGTGGCCAAACTGTCAAAGATTTTCTATGTATTTTGTTCAACAAGATTTTGGAGTATGAATATTTTCCGGAAATCTGGGCTATAGGCACTGTGGTCCCAATATTCAAAAGTGGCGATAAATCAAACCCAGAAAATTATAGAGGCATAACTTTAATTAGTTGTCCGGGAAAATTATTTACTACCATTATTAATAATAGATTAAACAAATGGACGGAAGATCAAAACAAATTTTGCGAAGGCCAATATGGATTCAAAAAGTCAAGGGGAACAACCGATTGCATATTCATTCTTCATGGAGTCATTGAATACCTTTTGGCGAAAAAGAGATTAGAGAACCCCTTTATACTGTACGTTCTTAGATTACGTTAGGGCATTTGACTATATAGAGAGAGGTGCATTGTGGTATAAAATCTCGAAGGAGGGTGTTAGCTCTAAAATTATAAGATTATTGAGAGATATGTATGGAAAGGTAAAATTGGGATTAGACTCAGAATTAGGAGGCATGTGCAATATAGGTGGCAAAATTGATGGGAAGAGTATTGTTCCTGACGCTAGGTCGGACAAAGTGTAAACAACGACTACAGGCTTGTTACAGGGTGAGAGTATTTCACCTTTTTTATTTTCAATGTTTGTTAATGATCTAGAAAAAGTAGAACTTGAAAGCGAAGTCGGAGTAAATCTCCAGAATTTTGCAATTAAATTGTTAATGTATGCAGATGACATGGTTCTATTCAGTGACACTAGAGAGGGACTACAGAGGGGACTGAATAGTGTAGAAAAATACTGTGATAAATGGGGAATAAATGTGAATACAAAGAAAACGAAAGTGGTGGTTTTCAGAAAAGGTGGAAAACTAGGAAGATTAGACCAATGGTATTTTAAAAATAGCTTATTAGAAACTGTGACCCATTTTAAATATTTGGAAGTTTCATTCTCTAGTAGGTCATTTTCTCACGGAATTAAAACCCTAGTCGATCAAGGAAGACGAGCATTGTTTGGTCTAAAATCTTACATCAACAAAATTCCAGAAATATCTCCACAGCTACAGATAGACCTGTTTGATAGCTTAGTTGCACCAAGTGAAGTATGGGGTTTCAGTAGTGCTGATCCTATTGAAAAATTTCATTTACAATTTCTTAAAGAGGTATTAGGGGTTAGACAAAATGTACCGAACTGTTTTGTCTATGGAGAGCTGGGGGTCTATCCTTTATTATTATCACGGAAAATTAATATCATAAAATATTGGTTAATATTAGTAGATGAAGAATTAGATGAAAACACTCATATTAAAAACATTTACAGGGAGCTATACACCCTCACTGAAACTGACCCAGCTGCAGTTAACTGGGCTTCATTGACAAAACAGTTACTGTTTTCGACTGGATTTGGATATGCATGAGTAAATCAAAAAGTAAATAACAAAGGAACATTTATCAGGACGTTTACCAATCGTCTTCAGTCTATGTATATTCAAGAATGGCATGCGCAAGTTGAACAATGCAGCGATAATAGATTATACAAACATATAAAAGAAAACTTCAGTTACGAATTGTACCTCAATAAAATAACCAATAAATCATTCAGGAATGCACTTACAAAAATAAGAATCGGTTCACACAGCTTAATGACAGAAAGGGGAAGGTGGATCAGACCAAAATTAGAGTACAAAGACAGAGTATGCCACGTGTGCAATGATATCGAGGACGAATATCATTGTCTAGTTAACTGTCCACGTTTTCATAAATTTAGTAAGAAATATTTACCTGACTACTTACGTACAACACCTAGTATGATGAAATTCACAAAAATGTTTAAAGAAGAAAATATGAAGGAACTAAACAAACTTTCACTCTTGTGTTATGACATAATAAAAGAATATAACAAACTAATCTAAAAAAATTTTCAACATTCTCTGGTTTGGTTCAACAACCTGATCTTAGAAAGCAGTTTAAAATGTGTGTGCGCGTGTGCGGGTATGTTTGGGTGTGTGGGTGTGTGAGTATGTGTGTGTGTCTGTGTGGGTGTATCTGTATCTGTAACTGTATCACTGGTATGTGTCAAAAAAGAAATATTACTGTAACAGTTAATTTGAACTGAAATGACATTATTTTTGGATTTGTATGTTATTCTCTGAGTTACTTCCGTACTTTACTGTAAGCTATTTAGAAATTAGTATGTTGTAATTTAATGAGTAGAGTATGAATGAAATGTCTGAAGGTGGATCACGTGGGGCACAGTATGCTTGAGACTCTTTCATGTTGGTAAACTTATTGATGTTTGTCACTGGCCAAGTGCCTAATAAACTTGAACTTGAACTTGAACTTGAACTTGTTGAAGAACGTGTGAAGTTTGTAATAAAATAGAAGATGAATTCCATATCGTAGTGGAATGCCAGCGTTACACGGAAATTAGACAAACATTTTTACCGCGTAGACTATTTGTAAAACCTAGCATGATGAAATTTGTCACATTCTTAATAACTATGAATGATAAAGAAACTTAATCATTTGGAATATTTTGTTATAAAGTTATTAGTGAATATAATGGAACAGTTCTATAACTTCTTCTGGTAACATTTGGATCCTTGGAGTGAGTGTCTGTGTATTTGAGTGCGCGCGCGTCTGTAGTGTACGTGTGTTGGGTGGAATGGGATGGGGGTGATGGAGCGGATGAAATGTGGAAGATGGGCAAATCAGATGGAGAATGTATTACTGAGGGAGAAATGTGAGCAAATTAAATATGTATTCTGAGTGGAAAGTTGAAGTGAGTGACAGACCAGAGAAACGGAGCGGTAGAGTGAGGGTGGACGATTTTTGTATTATCTCATTACTTGTATTATTATTATTATAATTGTATTGCACTGTACTTTCATTTGTTTTGTAAATATGTTGGAATTGGCCGCAGTGCCTACAATAAACGACTAAACTGAACTGAACTGGTATCTTTCAAAGTCGAAATTCTGAGGTGTATCAGTTAATAAAACTTAAGGTACACCGTAAACTTGGTTTTGACTACAATATATATATATCGATATCAGTGTCAAGCATCTTCTTCTTTCAAGGACCATAAAGACTGCCTACGATAAACGTGAATATTCTTCTTCAGCCAAGAAAATTTCGAGGAATTTCTCAAAGGTTCCCCCGCGGCCATGTCAATATCAAAGTCTCTCTTGTTCATCTGAGCGACAACATCCTTTAAGGCTTTGTTGTTGACATGAGAAAGTCCTGACTGTCCTGTTGGAGGATGGAAATGAAATAATAAATGATAAATGTACATGAATAACCGAGAGGTAAAGATTTCAGGCACACATATCACTCATTTTGTACAACCCAGTGAACCCACTAAAATGTAAAAATCCCCCTTTTTGGGACCATGCCAGCTAGGGCAAGGGTGTAGAAATATGTAAAATGACCAGTGATCTAAATGAAGCATCCAATTTTAAAGTGTTAAGTACAATTTGTTAGGCCTATATATTAGCACGCGGTCAAAATCAGCCTTTTGAAAACTTGGGGACCTAATCAGATTTCGTGATGACTGACTATTTTTTGAAAGAGATTTGTGAACCATTTTGGTTGTTGACCCCCCTTTTTCTTTCCCCTAAAAGATCGGTAAGAACAAGAAGAACAAGTACTTCAACCTCCGTCGGAGAAATATCCCAACATCGCAGTGTTTATTGTAGAATAACACAATATGTTCTTAAAGGGCGACAGAAGAAAAAGAATTGGTGCCAGTAACCTTAATACTAAAATGTAGCCTTGCAAGAGATAGCAAAGGCTCAGCAATTGCTGCACCTGGCCCTGGCCAACAGGAGCTTTTTATCGGTTCATATCTGGAGCGTATTTTCTAACTTTGTACTTTTAGGTGTAATACGAGGTTGAAACAGAGCACTAAGTAATAGAAATCAAGTAGGATAAAGTGGAAAGTGCTCAAGAAGACAAATGCAGAGAGAAAATGAAAGAAGGCAAGAAAGTGATATGGTGGGAATCGAACCCGCGACCTCTGCGTCGGCACCCATCGCCTTGCCGTCGAAGTCTCGTGCCTAGCGCTATGACTGCTAGTCTTCTGTTCGGCTTCGGGAAAGACCCCGGCCACTAAGCCACTTTCGAGTGGCGGCGTGGTCGTGTATAGACGTCTACCTGATTCCGAACTGACGGCAAGGTGATGGGTGCCGACGCAGAGGTCACGGTTTCGATTCCCACCACATCACTTTCTTTCCTTCTTTCATTTTCTCTCTGCATTTGTCTTCTTGAGCACTTTCCACTTTATCCTACTTGATTTTTGTACTTTTAACTGTTTTACATACCGACCGCTCAGTGCAAAAAGTGCCTATCTCCACTTTTCATGGTCTTGAGAAAACAGCAAATGAAAGTTTTGTCAACATTTCAGTTACTGTCAAAATCTCGTTTTTGACATTGGTTTTTTTTTTTTGTCAAACCAGGCACACTAATTGTAGTGTTTGCCATACTAAGCAACCTCAATTTCAAAACCAACGCACTACATGCTATATTATGTAGATAACTCCTAACCGGCCAACGTGCAGATATGCACTTCTTGCAAGGCGTCGAAATATGGACAGAGGATGTCATTTTTCACCGTGACAAATGCCGACTCTGTCGTTCGTGAGACTTTCACAGAGTAACACCAATTTCTGCTCCTATGATCTCTAGAATCCTTGGTAAACATAATGATTAACGCAAAAAAATAAAAGGTTACCTGCTTTTAAAGGGACCACAATTAAACCCAGTGGGAAACATATTGTTCATGGAAATTATGTGACTGCGAGAAAGAAAAAAAAACAACAACATACGACACTGCACTGCTGGGATTTTGGAAATGCTCACAAATTATACGATCACGACATATTTCCCAAACGAGCACTGTGTAGTCTGCTGTTTGCTTAGGATGTCACGGCCAGGAGCACGGAGGATTGCTAAAGAACTAAGGTAGCCACTACTCTCTTGTGAAGTTCTTGTTTCTTATTTTGCACTGGTTGCCTCCTTTTCCTCGAAATTTCGAGAAGATGGGATGGAATTCTAGGAGTTTTCGCCGAATTTAGGAACTGATTGGCAATGGTAAAGTCATTGTTAATTTGCTGGAAGCAACCGGAAGAAGAGATTACATTCTCGATGTAATTTTTTTTTACATGTGTGGGTGCATGGGGAAAACCCTTCACATCTTTGCAGATATGAAAACTGAGTTATTAACTGAACATTAATTCCCATTCATTTCTGGAGATTTTGCACTTTTTTGAGGGTCAATGTCTTTGTTAGTTCCAAAATTATGGACAAATTTGTAAACCTATATAGATTTTTAGAAAATTGAGATTAAAGTCCTTTTAACCATGCCTTTAATCGCTAAAAAACAATACTTAAACCTCATTTTCATTATTAAAATTGACATGGAATGAAATATAAGTGAATAAACTATCTGATTCCGCAGAAATCTCAATTTGAACCAGGCAATCAAAATATGGCTTTTCAAGGCCCTAGCTGAAAATGACCCACTGCGAGATCTGACAGGTTTTCCCATGCTGCCACGCATATACGAGTAGATAGGATTTTATCGCAACAAACAAAATAATGAATCTATCTATAAAGAGTACGAAGGTGACCAACTGACCTGGCACTGCCCAGCTGAGTATGATTCCTTCTCTGGCGTGCCTTGCCAAGTTGTCTAAATAAATATCTTCGTACTTGGCTGGTATGTGCTCACCAACCTCTACGCTCATCACCCAGTCAAAGATAGGCAACCCGTACTGGGGAGCTGTAAGATCAAGAAACTTCACCTGCAAAACAGAAAATGTAATAAACAGAAAATATAAAACTCGATATTAATGAATGCTCCCACTGTTTCCCTTCTCTCCCTCTCTCTCTCTCTTTCTCCCTGCCTCTCCCCCCTCTCTCTCTCCTCTCCCCCTTTTCTATATTCAAAGTTTGGTCAGCGGTGGTTAACCCTTATTGTGACATAACAGTACAAAAGTTGACCCTCTATTGACGTAATCTGTTTAATTACACAATTCATAATTTGTTCTATTCTTACTGCAGGCATTGAAGTGATATGAATGTGGTACTGTCATAATTATGTGGCTCTGTGGTAACGAACTGCTTTTTGGCACCTATTACAGGGGCAAATCACTCATTGTGTACAAGCCAATTAATCCGCTAATATATAAAATCCCCCTTTTCTGGGGCCCTGCCAGCCAATGGTATGGTGTAGAAATATGTAAAATGACCTGTGATCTACATAAAGCATCCAGTTTTAAAGTTTCAGGTACAATTTGAGCTTTCTAGGTTAAAAAAAAAGTGTGGAGGTCCATGTATTCGCACGCGGTCAAATCCAAGCCAAATGAAAAATTGGGGACCAAATCAGAATTCGAGGTGACCTTTTTCGAAAAAGATTTGTGAAAAACTTGAGGCGTTGACACCCCTTCTTCTTCCCGTTAAAAGATCGGGCAAAAGAAATACTTTAACCTCCATTGAAAAAAATTTCCCGAAATCACAGTGGTATATGTAGAATAACACAAAATGTTAATAGGGCCAAAAGAAGAAAAAACAATAGGTGTCAAAGATCAACGGTCCTAAGGGGAAGCAACCCAGTATTATTCTTCTTGCTCTTCGGCAATCGCTACTTACCACACCTTTGGTTGTTGTTTCACAATATGGCGCACCGTCGTACGCATTGTAACTTTTCACCTCTGCAAGTTTGTCAAGATGTATTTTGTACATTCCGGGACCTTCGCCGAAGCTACCCACTGTTTTTGATTTCAAGAATTTGCTCAAAGCTGCAGCGAAATCCTGCAAAAGGAGGAGGAGGATGACAGTAATGTGCGGGAGAAGAAAAAGATGTTATCCTGGGTGACCCAAGAAAAGTTTACTTATTGCAAAAACTAGTCTAGACTAGTACTTTAAGAAAAATACTGAAAATGAATTTTAGGCATTAATACACATGTAAACTATGATTCTTGCAATTTTCTTTGATCTAGGTGCTTTTGTCACAGCAAACGAATTCAAAAGATTTGTGACAAAAGTGTTGGACGCACACCGAGCATAACACTGTTAAATTATGTGTTCTTGATTTTCAGGTGTGACATAGGCATACCATCTCAATATTTGAAATCTGCAGCATTAGCTGAGAACTTCGGTCTGCTAATGTGTGCTAAATTTCGATTCTATAAGGCTTAAAACTATCAAACTATGAAATTGGGTTTGTTGTTGTTTTTTTTTGAGAGGGAAAGGGGTGCGATATAAGTTAGTCTTTATTTAAACACGTCCTTTCGTCATATGTGATGATTTGTTTCCTACCTTTCCAAGTTTTAATTCATTCCATGAACATAGGTTTCCTTCCATAAACTGACGATGCCTTGCTTATTCACTCCTCCTTGAGCACGTACTCTAATTGTTTAAAAACACTATTCCATGATGTGTTAAGACTGAGAATATTAAGTGTCCACATCGGCCATGTCTACATACCGAGTCAAATTTGTGTTGTGTACTATTGGCACCGCTCGTCTCCTGACACCAACCTCCATTCTCCGAGACACGTGAGTCTCCCTTTGAAATTAAAAAAAAAAAGGGAAAAGGAAAAAAATATATTTTAGAATCAGTTGTGTTGCTACGCTAGGTAACAAAAAACAAAGCAAGAGTACCTTTAAAAACAAAGCAAGAGTACCCTTATTTAGCTGAATACCATTAGGACATATAAATGACACCTCCATTTCTTTCTCATATATTTATATATATATATATATATATGCCGTTCATTTTCTTTGGTCCAGATGTAAGGTAAAGCTAA
>JAWQUT010000191.1:801748-858078 GCA_033807755.1 Ellobium chinense
GGGGTGGGGAGTGGGAGGAAAACAAGAGAGACAAGGAAAAGAAAGAACGAGAAGAAAATTATTTAAAAAAGCGTGTGTCATGTAAACTGAGCCTGCAGCACGTAGATCTAGATCTAAATTCCATACAGACTGGGAAGGGCCTCAGGGGGAGAGGACATTTAAAAGACTGTCCAGATAGCCTAGATGTCTCCTCCTCCTCCCCCCCCCTCGATTGCCATGATATAAATTTGTGTTTCTAAGTGGATACATGCCAGGTACTAGTCTAGTACTACTAGCTGCTGGTTCACAGCGCAGTTGAGCTGACGCTGTGAGCGGCGGAAGTTGTTCACGAGACCGCTGAGAATAGTGACCGAGAGGAAGAGCCCCAGTGATATTAAGTTGCTTGAGCAAGTTGTCAACTTCTATGCTCAATAACAGACTTGTCCAGTTATCTTTCTAATGCAGAGCGTCTAAGTGAAAACTAGGCGGAGTTTCGATCAGGTTACTCAACTACAGACCACTATATTCGTGCTGTCTGCGTTGCTGGAATCTGCTGTATTTAGACATAAATCGCTCTATTGTGCCTTTACAGTACTAAACAGGGCCTACGGTTCTGCATGGAGGGAGGTGCAGTTTCGGAAACTTATCGAGAACGGTATTAACGGAAAATTCCTAAAAACAGTACATTCCATGTAAAGACAAACAAAAGCCTACATCAAAATAAATGCTACAGCGTGTTCAAAAACATTTCCGTGTAAAGTCGGCATCAGTAAAGGAGAGAACATCTCCTGTCTTGTCTTCTGTCTGTACCTTAATGATCTTGAAACTTTTCTAAGTAAACAAAACTTTAAAGGTAGAGCTGTGCTAGATAACATGAATTTAAACGTAGTCTATATCTCAAACTTCTGACATTATTATATGCCGATGACACTGTACTGACAACAAGCCACTGTAGCGATATGAAGAAAGCTTTGGCAGCCTACTGGAAATACCGTGAAACATGGAAGCTGAAAATTAATACTGAGAAAACAAAAATAATATTACCCAGACAGAGGAGGTGCTAAACGCCGTTTTGAATGTTTAGCTGTATTTAATGTCCCATAGCGGGGTAACTCTACTCAGGAACTGTAACTCCTCCTTGCGCGCCGCCGTTGCATGTCTTTTCCTCTCTAAATACCTTCCGTTACATTCCACGACTGATTAAAGGAACCGAAGATGATCATGGTTTAGTAGATAGATTCTAATGATGTTATAGTTCATGGGCAGGATCAGAAACGTATGGATGAGGCAAGTTTATGGAAAATTAAGGTCTCTTCGTACGAATAAAACGATATCACGCGGTCATGTTTTTTCCCTAAGTGTCATTAAGTGCAGAGGGCTACGTTGTACACAGTACGGCCGGTGTTTCATTCAAATCAAATAGGTAAAGATAATTTTATCTAATATCTCCGGAAGTTTAGAAACTGCAGCCACGATGTGAATCGCTATTGCCATATATGAATGCATCAGGGGCGTAGCGCGGGGGTCGAAACCAGGTAGGCAAAGTCAAACTTGCACAGTGGTTGCCTTTTTACCTCAACGTCACTCTACATACACATTAAGCAGAGACGCGGTATCATGCATGAAACAAAGTAGTATTATATAGCAAAGATTTGCTTT
This sequence comes from Ellobium chinense, assembly GCA_033807755.1. Lineage (NCBI taxonomy): Eukaryota > Metazoa > Mollusca > Gastropoda > Ellobiida > Ellobiidae > Ellobium > Ellobium chinense. Next base: position 803,387 of record JAWQUT010000191.1, read on the forward strand.
ACCATCTAAACCAGGAATGCTGCATAATAACAAGGCAATATCAAGCAATAACAACGGCAACAATAACAACAATGATACCAGCAACAGTTTTGACCTATTGTTTACTCCTTACAGATAAGGAGGGCATATGGGGAAAATAATTAAGGACGGTGTCGAAGAAAAAGGATAATTCTTTCATCAACTTTCTTCCGCAGCAGCGAACATTAGACATTTTTAAAAAAAAAATTTAGGTGTCTGGTTTACCTCATAACTGAGAGTGTCTTTTATTTGTCGCATGTCGCAGGCAAACAGCCAAGTACCGTTTACTAGCAGTTTCATTAAATCCATCTTGCCAAAACTGATACAGTTTCAGGGTATAGATCTAGACTTTAGACCTAGATCTATCTAGTCTAGCCTATGAGCACCGAAACAAGAAAACACACAGGCAGTAGTTAATCCACACGACCCAATTCCAAGTCGTGCATGAGAATAGGGGAAGTCATTTATATAACTTCTATCTTTACGGCCTCGTTTCTCTTCCGTAGGCATTTAGAATTTTGCCTACAGGCATGGAAATTCTAACACTGCTCGTGGAAGTTGCTGAGGCTCAGTCTGGGTTAAAGTGCTGATTTTGTCGCATAATATAGTAGAAGAGGAGCTGCCGGCGAGTTAACCTATGTAGTCAAAATCCAAAATGACTACTTGGCTAGCTAGGCCTAAACTGGGCTGCGCTTGAGGCTCAGTCGGGGTGCAAGTACCGTTGTTGTAATAAACATTTCAAGCGATTTGTGCAGCTTTTTTCTGCTTTTTGGAGGTGTTTGAGGCTTAGTATGTTACAAGGCGGCGAATTAATAATGGGCCATGAGCACTGGCACTTATTTCAATAATTTTTGGTAGTTTGCTTTTATAAACATTTTATGAGGCGTTTTTTTTTTCTAAGTGGTAGTCAGTGACTAATTGACTACCATTACGCTACGCCCCTGGAATGCATTTCTAAAGACCCCAGCTCAACATAACCATGTGCCTAGTGGCCAAGAGTTGAATTGTTTTGAAATGTCGATTGGTAGTGATTCCTGTTACGTCAGTTAAAATTTCTGTTGATGCAAGCTTTGAAAGATTTATTATGAAAATGCAAAATAAGTGGGCAAGTTCAAAAAATTTCAACAATTTTTTTTTTTTTTTACATAAACCTAGACAACTATAGTGATACGATACCATTCAATATTTGACGGGACATGAACAAAATAATCATAAACCATTATGACATCGTCTCCTAAGAGCCAGTCTCGCGTATCATAGTTTTGGCGCGAATTTTTTTTTCCCATCATTCGATAGCTCTTTTCAAGCTGTATCATCCTGTACAAGAATTACTGTATTTAGCTACATGCGGTAGTTTTTTTTAAATTAAGCTGAAACTGTTTCCCGTATCTCAAACAGAGCCAGCCAAATACAAGTAAAATATGAGCTGCCCGAAACTGGCTTTTATGTCTGTGCTTCTGAAAACGCTTATTTGAAGTTACGCGGTTTCGGCTTTTTTCTTTGTACTCCTCATACCGCGTTTATGGGAGAGTAAATTCCCCTATTTTCTGTATTTGAAGCTGCCTCATTTGTACCCTATGATTCCTGTGGACACATGCCAAAATCATGCTTTGATGAAACAAAATGTAAGTAAAGAGCTTATCTAGACAATGTTTCTTCGATTCTGCTTTAGCAGTCATTGGTACTCAACAGTTTATTCAAATGCAAATGAGCAAAGGAATACCAATGCTCAAGTTTATACACTTGGGGGTGCAATAGACATCACCCTTTACAGACCCTATGCTTTGTGAGATCGCAGTATGGCGACTGTCAATCATCAGAACCCAAATCTAAGGGTAGACCATAGAAAACACATATTACACAAAATGGGGGATAATCAGCAACGTCTTATAAAATCAAATGTTGGCCTCACAATTTATGTGATTCGAACTTTGAGATCAAGGGAATAATGCTCCAAGTCCCCGACATGAAATCAATAAATAATTCTGTCTGTCTGTCTTTTGGTCCGTCCGTCCACCCGTCCGTTCGTTCGTCCGTCCGTCCGTCCGCCAGGCTGCCAGCCCTTTCGTCCATCTGTCTATCTGTCTATGTACGTCTGTCGCATTCTATGTCATTTTTCTCGTTTTGTAATGTTATGAAAAGTTCATGCCATGAATGATAATAGTAGCCCAAGCTTTTGGGTCAAGACATTTACTACTTAACTATTCGGGAGAGGACATAGACATTATTGTCTACAACTCGTGTTGTAATTATTTTCTCCAAAATCCAGGTCAATGCGTTGAACAGTGCATAGCTTTCCCCTTCGGGTGGCTGTCTAGTATGGCATAAAGACACAGCGGTCAGTGTCCACATGGACAACGCAATTTGTTACTCTGATAATGTTCAAATGGAAGACAGTCCGAAGATATATCACATCTTGCAGACCCCATGCTTTCTGAGGTCCAAGCATGATGACACTCAGTGTCCAGAATGTAATTCAGCCAGGCAAGAACGATGGTTTACAACCAGAGAAACCGTTGATGTTAGCACTGACATTGCATCGTGTCAACCTAATACTATTCAGATTCCAGAAAGCCCTAACAGAAATCACCATTTAGAGACTCTGTGCTAGGAGGGCTCCCAGTATGATGACAATCAATCTTTAGAACCCCATTCAGCAAGGGGTTACTCAGCGTTGTCGCCTAACTATTCATGTGATTTGAAGCTCGTTCAGGCTCCTTGTAAACAGGGGGATAATACTCCAAGCCCTCGACCTCAAGTTTCAAACCGCGAACAAAGTTCAGAAACACAAGAGCCCATCCCCAGCTGTTCGCATGAACATGGACTTAATATCACGATAACAGAACTTACTTACTTTGATGACTACACTTCACCATCTCTCATGAGCAAGTCTTCGCCCACTTGTCCAGATATTCATGAACAGCGCCAACCACAAGAGAATGAAAAATTTGGGCATGGATCTTCAAGCATCAAGTCGTACTCCCATTATCGAATTTCGTGGCCTCGAAGTCCAGATTTGTTTTGCGATGAGTCCGACCTTTTAAACACAGACTGCCAAACTGAAAGTCACGCTTAGAAAACACAGAGTCCTCTTTGTGAGGGTGAGGAAGCACAGGCAATCAACATGGACATAAAATCACACAAGGATGGCATTTCAGAACCTCAGCAAAAGTTGGGACTGGATAAATTTGGTGATGATTCTGATTTTTCCGACACAGACTCCTCAAATGACGTTGACTATATTCCTGGGTCAGCTGATAAAGAGTTCGACTCAGAAGATTCACGTCATATGCGAGTCAAGGAATCAGGGTAGGACGCCATCAGAAAGATTAACAGCATGGGACTCGCAGCAACTCTTAGCCCCGTGTGTGCAAAGGAATAACGTGCAAGACAATCCTCAAAACGTCTCAAGTAGGGGAGGGGAGTCAAAACCACCACAAGCTAGCTGTAGCTATTCGCATGAAGAGAAAATGGAAGAAATTCCACAACGCAAGAGGCAAAAGAAAAGTTGTGCAGATCCCAGCCGGTGGAAAAGAAATGTTTAAAAAATGAAACGGATGCATGGTGGTAACAAGGCTATTATTACAAGAAAGTCATGCAAGTGCAATTGCTTTGAAAAATATGGCGATCAGCGCCAGAGCATGTTCAACGGGTACTGGTAACTTTTATCCTAAACAATTTAATCAGTTTTTTTGTCTCTCCTGTAAAATTTGCTAAAACTATGATTCGCGAGACTGGCTCTTAGGGGAAGACATGTTATACCTTACGTAATACAGAACTGTACAGAGCATTCACTTCCACAAGTCACCATTACTTTCTAGTAATTATTCTTACCTCCATTCGTAATAGTATATACAGTAATTACTCATTAATAACATTTTTGTAATGTGGCACATTTTTGTCGGAACATTTTATAATTCCCAGTGAAATATCGCTCATTTTGCCAAGTTTGTTTTAAAGGGTATATTTTCATCATGATTAACTACAAAACTTATATTGATTTTGTCTTTATTTGTTATAATATTTATTATTATTATTATTATTATACATCTAATAACAATTATGATGATGTTTATCAAGTATCATATCCAGGTAATACTCACTTGCGCGACTTCACACTGTCATAACCCCAGCAGACCTGACCACACAATGAACTTCTGAACTCCCTGGGAGCAAACAAAGTACTGCCATTTACAGGTGCTGATCACTGGCATTCTGATATCTTTCACTCCCCATAGCCAGGCACCCATTTTACGGACACGTGAAGTGAGAAAAATGTGAGTAAAATACTTTCCCAAAGCGCTTACAATATGACAATAGCAGGAACCAAACCCCAGCTATTTTGAACTTAAGCCCAGGTATGTAACTACTTAGTCATGCGGCTTCATAATATACTGTACTCTTAGCTTTACCATGTAGACCTACCCAATCTGCCTATGAGCTCTGCTCACCTGAAGTTGAGGAGAGAGAGAGAGAGAGATAGAGAGAGAGAGAGAGAGAGAGAGAGAGAGAGAGAGAGAGAGGGGGGGGGGAGAGAGAGAGAGAGAGAGAGCAAAGTATAGCGCTGATCTTTCAACTCAGCAAAGTCTACAAGCATAAACCATGAACTCCTTCTGCAATAATTAATAATAATATTAACATCAAACAGTAACAAACAGTTACCACTTGGGAAGACAAGGCCGCCTCGTAGTGGTAACAACCCAATGGGCATCCCCTTCATCTTTATTTGTTAGCGTAGGCCCGCACAGGGCAAGTTGCGCAACTGTGCAGTCGCCCAAATGTGAACAATGAAATATAGAAGCACCGGGCGCACAGGCAGCTGAAGTTTCCAGCAACTAAAAAGTTTGTGTTCTGTCACAGCTTGCCGGCGACGAAACAGCTGCTCGAATAATTGTAACATACAGGAAACTGTGACGCGGTGCGCACAGGAGACAAAACTGTCTTCTGTGCCAGTGCCTCCAATCGATGTTTTGTTATGTAATTGAGGGTCCCAGGAGACGTAAAAGTTCATCAAAACTGTCCGTGCTCATTCGATGAGTAAAAAAATTTGGGAGGGTGTGTTCTGAAATCTTTGAAAACTGCCCTTTTAAAAGCCTCTGGCTGGTCAAAGGGTGAACCCAAAACCTCTTTCTCTTCTCCCTTTTCCTATGTGCAAGTATTAGAGCACAAACAACTACTGCGTCGTCGAAATCCATGGACACAATGACTAGCCAAGAGGGCGGTCACTTTTTCCCTTCCCTCCCAATCACTCCGAGGTCACTCCCCTCTGACCATTCCCTACTAGTTCCCCTTCAAATAGGCTCCCATGGCAAAATTTTAGGGTTGAACTGCAGGTTCATGGGAGCTTTCAAAGTTGCATAGGGTATGTCATCAAGACAACTGGCTATTTTGAGAGATATCAAGCTCTTAATTGGGCCAGAAGAATTATTTAAGACATATATTTCAGCAACATTGGCACCATTTTGTAGGGAAATGAATGTGCTTGACAGCTGACAGTTGTATATGTCTCCAGGGAACTGACAAAGGCTACCAACACCTCATCCAATTCATCTTAGTGAGTGAGATTTGAAATTTTTCTGTATCCCTCTGCAATTTCATTTATAATCCTCACTTGATCACGAAAGACTTAAAAACGTAGACTAATCAGATCTAATATTATAATAATAATATTCGAAAGAAAGGGGAGTAATGCAGAATTTTATATAGGTATTGCAAAATTAGAAAAAAATATCGTGGGCTAAGTTTCAGTAAGAATAAAAAGTTTGTAAAAGCTAAAAAGTATTATATGGAAAAGGGTACGAAAGCCATGTACGAAATTGTGCAAGAAGTAAAGCTTTGGACCTAGCTGTTAGTTACACTTGTTTGATACACTCGTCAAACTAGTATTGTTGTATGGATGTGAAATTTGGGGGCAGAAGACATAATGATCACAGAGAGAGTGCAGTTGAGATTTCTTAAGAAGTTGCTTGATGTAAATAATAATACTGCTTCTTTCCTTTTGGGTGGAGAAACGGGCTGCTTCCCACTACAATATGATATCGATAGAAGAATGATTGCATTCTGGTTAAAGTTAGTGACTGGAAAAATTACGAAGTTGTCTAAAGTTATGTATGACGTGTCTTACCATTATTATCCTAATAATTATACAAAGTCTTTATGGTTTAAAATACAGTATAGGGGAAATTCTTAACCACCTGGGCCTTCACGAAATCTAGAATAGTCAAAGGCAGGCACTCTGTAGCAAAAGAGCGTTAGCTGAAGTAGATAGACGATTGATGATTAAGTTCATACAGAGATGGAGGGTAGAAGTAGAGAATTCAAGTAAAGGAAAGTTTATAGATGTCTCAGACAGGAACTGAATTGTGAAGATTAGCTGGACATATTATCATTTCGTGTCAGAAGAACAATCACACGATTTAGGACATGCAATCATAAGCTACCTATAAAAACGGGGAGATGGGAGGGAAAGGAGCTAGAGAATAGAAAATGTTATTATTGCAGTTGTCTAGGACATGAATTTCATGTTTTATTTGAATGTGAACAGTTAATGACTGAAAGGCACAGATTTATGGATAGAAGATTTTATGTACGAACTAACATGTTTAAGACAAAGGTGTTGTTTGAGAGTAGGAAAACGGATGTTTTAGGTAGATTGGCAGAAGTAATCAAAATTGTGTTACAAACATTTCAATAACATGTTTATAGCTATTTAGAAATTAGAAAAAAATATAATGAGTGTAAGGACTGAATGAATACTAGTGAAAGGGAGTGGTACATTCTATTGTTAAATGTAAAATGTACGAGAATGTCGTAAATGCACGTGGATGTAACAACGCATTGTGAACATGTATGAAGTTAGTGGTTGTAGTGTTTAAACTGTCCATGTGCTGTCCCGTTGCATACTATATTTTGCCCATGTACCACGTGTGTGGTCTGGTCTTATTCCTAATAAACTTGTTAAACTTGTTGAAAGCTGGAAATAACAACATTCTGACACACCGACAAAATGTTAACACTGATCAAAAGTTATCGTAAATTGTTGAAATGACTATTCCTTTAAAAAAATATTTCGATTCATAACATAATGTACTTTATGAAATCTGTGAAAGCTGGAAATGGCAAAATTCTAACACGCCGTTAATTTTTTTTTCACAGATTAAGGGTTATCGTAAACTTTTGAAATGCCTATTTTTTAAAAAAAAATTAAATCGTTACACACTGTAATTTACAAATCACTGAACCTTGGTAATGGCAACATTCTGACACACTGATAAAATGTTTTATCACAGATTAAGGGTTATCGTAACTTGTTGAAATGCCTAATCCTTGAAAAAAAAAAATTAAATAATCACACACCGTACTTCACGAAATCTGTGAAAGTTGGAAATGACAACGTTCTGACACACCGATAAATATTATCACAGAGATTAAGAATTATCGTAAACTATTGAAATGCCTATTCCTTAAAAAAACATTTTAAATCGTTACACACCGTACTTTACAAAATCACCGAAACTTGGAAATGGCAACATTCTGACACACCGATAATTCGATAAAATGTTTTCTCACAGTTTAAGAGTTATTATATATTGTTGAAATGCCTAATCCTTGCAAAAAAAAAAATTACATTATGACACACCACACTTTACGAATCTGTGAAAGGTGGAAATGGCCACATTCTGACACGCCGATTAAATGTTTTATCACAGATTAAGAGGGCAAACTAAACTGTTGAAATACCGAATCCTTGAAAAAAAAACGTTAACTCATGACAACGTGTACAGACCTAACTGAAATCTTTCACTATGAAATTCCACAATATTTCAGAAACTGTAAAATCTGAAAAATTAGTGATATGGTGAAGTATGCGTGTAATTTTCACCATACTAAAAATACTAAAAATGAAAGTGGTTTCTGACTGAGCTAAATACCGAGTCTAGCCTTGTGCTTGCACGTCTATCAGGCACGCAGAGAACTCTGTAATATGCTCGACATTATCACTGAAAGACCAGGAACATAAAAAATATTTGGATTGATGCAGTCTAATCATACATACCAGTTCTGAGATACACACAACAAACAACGACAACATCCAGCAGAAAACAAAAAACCCCAAACCTCACGGACGATGAAGATGGAAATGAAAATGTATTCAAGTTTCGAAACAGGGATTTCGGTCGACTGGGACTGTCCAATATTATACGGGGGCCTTGACATACGAATTTCACATCAAACACCAAACCATTTTCTCTTATTACAATGAAAACAAATGAGGGTATTATTGATAAGAGCAATGGCGGAGAGGCATCCCGGCAACGTAAACTCTCTATCAGTAGGAGATACTCTCGCAAACCCCTTACGGAATAAGGTCTGCAGAAGACGAATTTGGTTGGTAGCTTCAGCGCTTGGTTGTGAACTAGCAGCACAGAGTTCTACTATTGACAGTAGTAGAACTAGCAGCTAGTACCTGGCATGTTTCACTTAGAAACAGAATGTTTACATCATGGTGATCGACGGGAGTCATCGACATCCCTTTTACTGAAGAAAGCATACCTTTCGCCTAATTTAAAAATCTTGTCATTTGCATAGACAACACCGTATCATAATGAATTATGGGGTAGCGTCATGAAGGATACTGTATAAGATTCTGATGTATTTACTTTTTCAAAGTTTGCAAATTTCCTGGGCGATGTCACATTTTCTGATCCACCCTCGTAGAATGAATCAAGGCAACGCAAGACGAAGTCGCTTTTAGGGAGTAGATAGTAGTTAGCGTTTCAGACGAGGAGTCCGTCCCTCCCTCTGTCCGTCCGTCTTTCTGTCCGTCTTTCCGCCCGCCCGCCCATCCATCCATCCATCCATGAAAAGTTTTACCATTTACCTGATGATCTGTGCCGGTTGCTGTATAGATTCTTCCTGTTTGAATACCATGTAGAGTAAGGCCACTGCAAGGATGATCAGCAACGTAGTTGTCACCCTCTGCAATGAATAAACATCATTTCCAAACCTAGCCTGAGTTTTACTTAAATACGCACATGGCATTTTAAGAGCTAAACAAAGAATCAAACGCCGCGGTTATAAAACACATAAAAAATGGTAAATTCATTACTTGAGAGGTTGTGCATTGAAACAGGCTGAGAATTACATTAGTGCATTGGTGAGAATTACATTAGTGCATTGGTGAGAATTACATTAGTGCATTGGTGAGAATTTCATTAGTGCATTGGTGCTGGATGCACCTTTAGTTTTAGTAGCGTTCAGTGTATAGAGCATAGGCCTATGTAATTCTGACGGTGGTAAGAGATTCCATAATTTTTGCGCACGTTCTCAGAAAACTAAATTCATATAAAGCGGTCATTTTGGGAAATGTCTCGCACTATAATTATCATGATAATGATCCATGAGATATAAAGAGAATGAACTGAATGTAAAAGTAAGGTGCTCATCTGCAGGTCTTCGGAATGCGACAGTCCCAAGAAAAATGAGAAGAGTTGAATATTGGCGTGAAATATTCAGGCAGCAAAATACTGTCAATACGCACGAATATTTCAATATTATATTGAACATATTTAGAATGTCATTGGGATAGCCGTGAAATTCAGTCTTGTAATGAGAACAGTCAATCCTGAACGGAGAAGGAAGTCCATCGTTTAAACAGTGGCCGTCTGCAATTTTACATAATGTTATTTGGTGAAATTTAAAGAAAATCACAATCCATCAGTAATTAATAATGAAAATGGTTTCACCTATTTTCATTCCAACTCAGCAAATGTGTTGCTTAACCAATGCATTTAATATAAGTGTTAACAATTCCAGTCAATATGTTCTTCCAAGATGTACACTCTTTTAAAGTAAACTGCCTTTTTAAGCAAGCAAGAAAGCCAATTGTTGAAAACAGAATCATCTATCCGACTTAACCTGGAACAAAACAACAGTATATTTTAATAAGATTTACTGTAAACAGGCCTACACGTTCAAGATTTGTTCCCCGCATATTAAATTATGTTGTCTCTAACCACGTACACCTCTAGTCTGGGACGATTTATGTGGGTTCCCTAGAAGTGCGAGGGAGGGAGAAAGAGAGAGAGGCTATGAAGATAAAGCCTCATAATTCGCAACCAGCAAGGCATGTCAGGTCTGCACTGCACTGCATTTAACACCTGACGCGGTGGTTTGCTCGTATTTCCACCGTTCACCGGGTCCCAGGGTCGCGTCAAAGTAAGTCAGCTTAATAAGTCTTACGCAGGCACTGATCACACTCGGCATAACGTCGTAGCAGCAACTCGTCCTTCGTTACTAAGGACCCAAATATTTTTTGTTTTTCGAACAGAAACATGTCTAAGCCGTAAGCGTGAATCTTGCAATGATTGGTGAAAAGGTTACCGAATTAAACAGAGGGAAACATAATGTACACTGCACAGTTCAGACAAGCCTTATATGTGAGAGACTGTGATAAGTATAGGCAGGGTTGGGCAAGTTCACTAAAAAAGCCAGATCAGATCAAGGTGAGATCATTATGGGAAAAATGCCCTTAGATCACGTTTAGCTCAGTTCTAAGAAAATTGTGTATTTTTCAGATCAGCTCAGTTTACCTTGATTTTTGCTCAGACCAGATCAAGATCAGATCAGTTAATCGGAGTAGAGAATGATTTCGTGAGGATAAGCGCTAAGCAGCAGGCAACAACCAGCAGATCTACAACGCACATTAAAATTTATTAAGATTAATGTCAAATTGGCCCTTAAAAATGGTATTTGTCGTAGCTAACTTACCCTTCATCTCGAAAATGTCCACAAATTAGCAAATTAGCTCATCGAATATAGGTTAAATATTGGAATGAACTCGCCACTACAGTTTTACATTTCTTGCATCAGTAAAGACATCACCATTTCACAATCCTCATCCTAACCTCAGAAAAAAAAATGCTGAGCAAGTTAAATCTTGCTCTGGCCAACTGGCAACTGACAATATGGCAACTAAGCTCCTAAAACTTAAAAAAAACAACCCAAAAACTTGTGTGTAAAGTACCTTCAGTGTATGTTTGGAAATTGAATTTAAAATTTATATACAAGTGGAGGAAGGACATCCCATGAAATGGAGAAATTTTGAGACCTCGCGATTGAAGATGCATTTTGTTTTATATTATGTAATTCAACTTATATGACTCACAGTAACTCACCTTTATGCACAATTACTGACCATTTGCCAACACCATTAATGTTTTCGTGCAGAGAAAATCATACTTTCGATTTCTGCAACAAGCAAACATTCGTTATCGGATAACATGCTCCAGCCTCCCACGGAATACCAGGTCTTGCTTCATTGCACAGTAAGGTCCAACAGCTGCGCTGCATATCGTCGGCGGAATGATAGAATCGGCTAACTGCAAAATTTTTTTTTGGTAAATCTGAATCATCATGCAACCCTTTACATCCTATACAAATCTCAGAAAACACAGGGCAGTGGAAAAACATTTATTTTATAATCGGCTAACTACGCGTGTCGAGTAGCCGGGAATGATAGGATCGGCTATCCGAAACCTGAGCGGTGGGACATTTGTTGTAAGCGATGTATTATTTTGGGATAATGAATACTGGTGTTGTCACTACACTGTCTAGATGGTTGAGGTATTCATCCCAATGTCATAGCTCGTTGTATAACCAATCGCCCGACGATTCTGCACGACTCTATTACTTCATCTCAAAAACAGCCCCATCCATCAGCTCCACGCAAAATCGATGCCCATGTTCCTGTGCAGCCTTCGTCCATTGTTCCAGAATTCTTAGGCACAGCCAAATCAGACATCAACATCGCAGTTGAACCAGAAATCAACATACAAACATCTGCTGAACTAGAAGACAACGATACCGCGACAAAGAGGAAAGGCCCGAGTGAATGGACAGGAAACAAAAGAAAACATCTTTTAAAACAGGACAGGAGTATGCTTGTCATGGCACTGAAATGCCTGCGCGCCAAATGAAAGCGAGGTGCTCATGCAAAAGTAAAGACATACAGTGCCATCAGTTTACAGAGGAAGATAGAAATATTATATTTCGTTATATTTGGTCCCTTTCATGGTCTGAAAAAGAATGCTTCGTCAAAGGTCTTATTGACCAAACCTCTACGAGATGACCGGGTTCAGAAGATTCCAGACCCTCTACTTCCTCAAAAAGGATGGACTGAAGCTGAAGGTGTGCAAGTCAATGTTCCTGGCGACTACAGCTCTGATAAACCATTTTGTTGGATCTGTTATGAAAGATACAGACAAATGACTTGCAAATGTAAGCACGACAACACTGCCTTCTTCTGGACATAAATACTATGAGCGAACGACGGAGGAAAAGCGTTTCATGACTGAGGAATTTTGGATCCATTTCCTAAATACCTTTGCATTATTGCCGTCAGTCAACAGGAAAATTATGATTGAAACCAATTATGCGAGGAATGCCAGAACTCTACAATCTCTATGTTGAAAAGTGTGAAGAGCAAAATCGGAAGCCATTGTGTAAGAAGGTACTGGTAGAACAATTCAAACTGAAAAATATATCATTCTTCCAACCCCAAAAAGACCACTGCGATCTTTGTGTTTCTTATGAGGCAGGCAACATTCCTGAAGAAGAATAGAGATCACACAGACATCAGAAAGACAAAGCGAAGAGGGAAAAAGGACACCGATCAACTGAAAGCTTTGGTATCAATCACAGAGAACAATTCAAATGAGGAGAGAGTTTGTGTGCTTGCGATGGACCTCCAAACTTTTGGCTCCAAACCCAAGCCTCAAAGCTTCAGCACTGTACTACAAGACTAAACTGGCCATTTTGATTTTGCTAGTCGGTATGTCATGTGTTACGTCTGGCATGAGGGGGGAAGGAGGCTAATCAGCAAACGAGTTCTCTTCTTGCATCGCTCACTATGTGGCATCAAGGCAAGGATTTGATAAGTTCATAGTCTAAAGCGACGGTTGCACGTTCCAAACCCGGAATAGTGTTCTTGCCAGCGCGCCGAGTGACCTCACAAAAACACGGAACATCATCATAGAGCAGAAATTCCTCGTCAAAGGCCACATTCAGATGGAAGTGGACAGTGTCCACAGTGTGATTAAGCGTTCGCCTATAAACACAGTCATTTATGTCCCTCATGACTACAGCAATGTGTTCAAAAAGGCAAGGAACTCGCCCAAACCTTATGAGGTGATGTGGTGTGATCATTCTTTCTTCAAGGACTACACCAAAGTGGGTCGCTACAAGAGCATCAGGCCAGGCAGACGAAAGGGCGATGCCGTTGTCACTGATATTCGTGCTCTGAAGTACTCATCAGATGTGGTCATTCACTTCAAACTGAACTTTGATCAGGACTGGCAGGAGCTTCCCAATGCTCGAGGCCACACGACAGACATTGCGATTCCTCCCCCTCTATACAGTTATAAACTGACAATCCAAGCCAGTAACTTTAAACATTTGCAGGAACTCAAAAAAGTGATTCCACATGACTGTTACCCTTTCTGCGACAACTTAAGACATAAATTCAAATGTATTTTACTGTTAACCTTTTGAAAGCGTCTTTGCTTATGCGTTTGTATGAAGAATGAGATCGTGAATCGCTTGATCATTGAAAAATAAGTGATTATAACTACGATTGTGTCGCTATGCTTGTGTTTCCATGCTTTGTTCTTACTATCTTTTATATTTAAAGATATCGATTCCAGAGTTCTTTTCTGCAAGCCCGGTAAAGTGTCCTTGTTATACCATGTTCAGTTTTCTCTGTAGTTAAGGTTATTTCTGCTAAACTGTATAGAGACATTCTAATTGAACTACAGCACTGTAATAATATAATCTCACTAAAGTTGTTTTCGTCATTGTTGTCAGTGCAATAATTAACAATAAACATAACGCCCAACGCCCCGCAACAGTTAGCGGAATCTATCATTCCCACAATCATTCGCTTCCCGCGGCGGCGAGAATGATAGGCTCGTCTAACCAGCAGCACGGCGGTTAGCCGATTCTATCATTCCCGAACTGTCTCACAGTCGACTAACCGTCAAAAGTCTCTTCAAATAAAAACATATGATGACACCTTACAATAGTCATTTTCCTATCTTCAAACAATAAAATTTATGTGTAGATCAGCCTGCCATGTCATAAATGAAATAGTTTTTTCGCTCTCCTGTAAAGTTTCCTCAAATGCAGTTAGCCGATTCTATCATTCCGACGACAATATCTTATCTTCACTTACAGATGCATCCCACAAGGTGCCTGATAGTCTCGTCGACCATAATACACGAACTGATTTACGGGTTTTATACGAGTCTAGATTCACGCGTAACAATACTTACCAATAATACTCGCCTGGTTGTAGGATTAGCAGTACACGTCTAGCTGCTGAAGTAAATGTATCTGACCATTGATTTGCATTCCTAGGTGTCATATTTATGTATGTACAGTCTGTGTTCCTAGCGATTAACACATTTGGATGTTATAGAGTCCGTGAGATGTGATTTAGTTTAAGTCCATTGTAGACATAGTGGATGGCGCAGTGACACGTTCATGAGTATTATTTTCTGATCATTCCACCCCTTTTTTGTTTTCTTTCTTTCTTTCTTTCTTTCTTTCTTTCTTTCTTTCTCTCTGTCTTTATTCTTTTATTTCTTTCCTTTTCTCTCTCTCTCAACCAGATTTCTGACAAACAATTTTTTGGCCTCCCAGGATCCAAGAACCCAGAACTCATCAAATGCAGACATCCTGTCGGCGTCGCTCACTTCGTTGCAGTTTTTCCAATTTACTTTACATTTGAAACGTTCTTTAATGACTCTACGTGGCTTAGAAGCAGGCTTGACCTTCTTTTGAACTCTGTCTTTGCACGACCAACGTGCTAGACGCCTTTGAGGCGCTGGAGAGAACTTTCTGCATGTCTGTAAACAGCTTCAGTGGAAGTTATTGGTGCGAGGCTGTCTTAAGTCGAACATAACTGGAGAGATGCATACTCAGAGACTAGTGATGGTGGTAGTTCTGACTCTGAGGACGAGGAAGCAAAGTCTGGGGGTGGAGGTATCTCTGATTCATGGCTTGATAATTCTGAGTCAACGGTTGACAGCATCCAATCCGGTGGTGGGGGTAAATCGGCGTCTAAACACGGAGACGGCACTAGTACTGTAGGTGACATTGGCAATGACTCAGGAGGTGG
Source organism: Ellobium chinense (assembly GCA_033807755.1). Taxonomy (NCBI): domain Eukaryota; kingdom Metazoa; phylum Mollusca; class Gastropoda; order Ellobiida; family Ellobiidae; genus Ellobium; species Ellobium chinense. The sequence continues at coordinate 818,583 of JAWQUT010000191.1, forward strand.
AGGTAGTATTGCTTCTGTAAATGTGGGCGGCACTGGCACTGCAGATAAGGATGGCACCGACTCATGAGATGATGATGGCTCTGATGGTTCTCTCAAGTTGGATGGCATTGTCTCACTCGATGTGAGCACCACTTGCTCTGCTAAGCAGACCATGCCGTGGAATGTCGACGTAAGTTCTCGTTCTTGTGATCCAATTTCCTGGCTAATTCTGTGAATGTGATATATCTTGATCAAGGAGCACAGAGTCTATTGATAGGTCCATCAGCCCGATATTCTCATCAATGACATCACATAATATGGCAGACATGTCTAACTTCTCTCTTTCTTCTGTTTTCTTCCTTTTGGCGGGCGTGGAGTGTGTAGTAGGAGATGACGTGCGTTTTGCTTGTAGATTTTGCCATTGGCTCAAAGCCATGCGACTTCTGGATATAGGCTCCATTACGATCGGAAACAGAAGTGATCTGACCAAATTCGGCTATCAAGCTTTTATTGGGTGAGCGAAGAGAATGGAAGAGAAAGAACTCAGAAAATAGGGGTCAACCACATCATTATCTATGTGGCGTCGTTCTGTAAGGGTTGACATGTTCGATTATGCAACTTCTCAGTGTCCACACTCCGTCTCCATCTTGAACACCTTTTCCTGCTCACCCGAGTCCGGTGGAAGCGGGTTCACACTTTGACACTGTCTTCCTAACCTGTACTGCGTCGCAGCTACACTCACTGACCTGACCACGGGGGAGCGAGGATAATCAGTGGTTCAAATTGTAAGATTGTTTCAGTATAAGGAACAACTGTGATTTTACTTGGGTTTTGCCATTGCAAAAATAATAAATAAATCGCACGGTCTTTATGTACTTATGCTGTAAGAATAAAACGATCCTCAAACTTTACAGTGTGGAAGTGTTTAAATATCTAATTTCTTCTTATTCCTCTTTTGTTCCCCCCCCCCCCCNCCCCCCCCCAACCCACACACACACACTTTCTATTCCTCTCTCTCTCTCTCTCTCTCTCTCTCTGTCTCTCTGTCTCTCTCTGTTTCTCTCTCTCTCTGTCCCTCTCTCTCTCTCTCTCTTTCTCTCTTAGCATGTGTAAACTTGTGAGTGTGATGACTAGAAGTGTTAGGGGTTTGGTCGACATGAAGAAAGGCAATGGAAATTGGGGAGCGACGAGTTCAAAGTATGAGTAATAGTATATTTAAGTTATGCTTTATGTTTAGAGGGACCATTGAAGTTTATATTTCATAATGAGGTTATACTTTATAAGTATACTTTGTCACTTGGGATCAAGCTTTATTTAAAAAGGTAAAGAAGGGAAAATTCGATGCATAAGGAGTGTATACTTGGAACGCGTGGCATACCGGAGGTTGATAATTATCAAGGTATTACTGTGTTTATCTAATTAAAGGTAAATTATTGATTGAACAAAGGAAGGAGAGAAGGTGGAGGGCAGGGAAGGAAGGAAAGGAAGGAAGGCAGGGAAGGAAGGAGGGCAGGCATATATGAGACAATATGACATTGAGCTAAAAGAGAAATAGGGAAGGGACAGTTAAATCTATCGTTTCAAGCCACAGAAGATCAAAATTACAAAATTACCAATTGATTACCCTTTCTGATTCTCTAATCCTAAGCCTAAAATCTCATAGATTTTTAATTTTACTGAAAAAAAACCCACAACTCTAATGTATGCAGGGGAAACATCTTTCAACACAATGCGTTTGGGAAAGCGAAATTTACGGTTCCTCGGGTCGAATAAACGACACACACGATAGAAAGATCATAAAGATGATTATGGAATAATAATGAAATACAAACTGGGTGGCCATTGATAATAAAATGAACAAAGGTTGCTGTTTTGAGACTTCAACACAAATAAAATAGATATAACGGATATCACTCAAAAGACAACCGTGAAATCGTTGTGTGAAACGTGTCAGTTGACTTTTTGCACGCTTGTTTCGTTTCTTGGATATTAACTGAAAAGTACTTACAGTCGAGTCCATGTATGTCGAAATCTGATACCCCCAATTTCTTATTAGTCGAAAGAAAAAGAAATGATAGGGTTTTTTTTTTTCATCTTTGCGTCTATTAATTGCCTTTGCATAACAAGAAGTAATTAACGCCTATTTCTGATTACTCCAACTGCCCAGCGCTGTCACAGAGGCAAAATCACCTCCGGTGTCCTCCCCGTGTGGTGCCAAACAAAGACGGTACCGCGGATAGAGAGACGCAATAAAACTGGACACTGCGAGTGCTGCCAGAGCTAATAAACAGAATTGAATTGAATTGAATTGCTACTAACTGCAGTACAGGCGTGTGTAGGGGACTTGTCGGGCGTGATAAGACAATAGGGGGCAGAGAATGCGCGCAGGCTAAAAAAATCGATAGATAAGCAAGCATCTCGGCAGCAGTGTGTGCATTAACAATGCACCGTGACGTTATACAGGTTCATTTCATTCATTTCATTCTGAACCCAGGCTGCAGTATGCAACATATGGGCAAATGGATACAAAATACAAGGCAAATACATGTGAGCGACTAAGCAACCATTCATCTTATAGTCTACATTTAGCAGTAAAGTGATCAATTTAAGCATAATAGTGACATCATAAACGATCCAAGGGAAACACACACACACACGCACACACACACACACACGCACTCTCACAAACATATGCTCACATACACACACAAACATACACACACTCAAACGGCCACACACATTCACACATTCACACCCACGCACACAATTAAGGTATTAATATGAGGTACGTATTACATTGCAGAAAATAGCGAGATTTTGAAGAATACTTTCGCTCTGCCTGGCAAAGAGTTAATGGACTTTCAAGGTATTTGGGTGTCTATATTATCTAGCCATATGTAATTTGTGCCTATCAAATGAAAATTTTGGACATTCAAACAAGGCGTGAAACTCATCTCCTAAACCAGAGTTACAGAGTTGACACATGCGATCTTCAACACTTAAGTTATGCCATCTGCCAGTTTCAACGGGCAAACAATGATTGCATGTACGCATGCGGCTAATCGCAGCTCTGGATTTATATGGCAAAATATCAAGGTAGTTCTCAAATATATAATTATCCGCTTTTTATTATTTTATAGAATGCATACTTATTTGAGGATGTAATGGTGTCATGCCATGTTTGAATATATTGATCTTTTAATCTGCGTTTTACTCTGTTGGAAAAGCAGGTAACGGATTGTTGAGTATTGCATTCAGTCCAGTGTTCACTAAAACCCAGCTTGTTCAAATTATCAGCAATGAACGTTAGCCACTTGGACTCATATACTCCATTATTGTGTAAGGAGACAAGCAGGTCATATAATATCTTACTGTATTTAGTGTGTTTTCCTGATATCAATCGATACCAGAAGGAAAGGCATTTTTGTGTAACCTCAACAGATACTGGAAAAACGCCCACTTCACCTAAGACCATGGGGGTGGGGGTTGAAGATTTTAATCCCAAGATACGTTTCAAGAATTGAATTTGTAATGTTTCAATTAAGTTATAGCTTTCATAATAGGCGGGATCCATAGGTGAGGATGGGCTCCACAAGCGATTTAAAGAGATGAATCTGACAACTGATTGACAGATTTAATTCTTTTGCTTTCTGCAGTATTGTAAATAATGCCCTCCTGCCTTGAGTATAATTGAGTCTTACTGCGTTACAGAAGCGACCGCTGTTGCTAAATAACACGCCCAGGTATTTAAATTGTTTAACAGTTTCGAGTTCGCGATTGTTTATGGTAAACTGAGTCTTTCTACGATCTCGCCCGACGATGTATATTTTAGTTTTATCAACGTTAATTGTTAGCTTCCATTTTCGGCAGTACTCTGAATAAATCTGTAGAGAGTATTGTAGATAATTAGGGTTGCTTGACATAATCGTTGTATCGTCGGCCTAAAGCAAGATTAGCAGTCTCGTAAACAGTACTGCATCATCCTCACTAAACAATGAAACTCCAATACAACCTCTGCCAAGCATCTCTCCCTCGAGGTCTTTAAGAAAAAAAGAGAATAACATGCAAGATAGACTGCAGCCCTGTTTTATCCCGATATTTGTGGTGAATGGTTGTGAAGAGTAATTTTTCAGTCTCATCTTGGTTTCATTATACATGCTATATAATATGCGTAAGAAGTTTCCTCCAACTCCAGAACTCTGCATTTTTTGCAGCAAGTAGGAACGGCAAATAGTATCATAGACCCTGCTCAAATCGATAAAGGCTATCTATAGAGTTTTCTTCTTAAATTTCATGTATTCTATGAGAGCTTTCAAGACAAATAGGTGATCTTCCGTGGAATACCCGGGGCGGAATCCAGCCTGATTTTCTGAAAGCCTGTTGGTGATTTCTTCGACAGCAGTCAGCCTTTCGTTTAGCACTAGGTACACTGTATAAGAAGCTGCCCTCATGACCTCCCCAGTGTGCTCGCTCGCTCGCTTGCTCCCTAGCTAGCGTGCGGTTGATTCACCTTTATCATTTTCAACTTGAATTTGTCCTCTAAATGATGACTTCCTAAATGATGTACAATGTACATCCCGTGAAGAAAGTAAAATAATTGTAACAGTTACTTTGCTTTAAAAAAAGTAAAGTAATTGTAAAAATTACTCATTTTTCAAAAAAGTAAAGTAATTGTTCCATGCCCGTTACGGATGTTACCAGGGTTGTTAAAAGTTACTTTTAAAAGTAATTGTAACAGTTACTTTGCTTAAAAAAAAGTAAAGTAATTGTAACAATTACTCATTTTTCAAAAAAGTAAAGTAATTGTAACAATTACTTTTAAAAGTAACTTTTAACAACCCTGGTAACAGCCGTAACAGGCATGGAACTGATTCAGGAAAAGTTACGGTTTCACACACTAAGGTAGGCAAAACGTTGTAATGTCGAAATCTGACCGACGAAGACTTACAGGGGTGGAAAACGCCGCGCTCAAGCATAAAACGGTTTTCTATTCACTCGTTCTGCAAAAAAAAAAAATTCAATTCAATTCTGATTTTAGAGGTCGATATGAAGTTGTGAACTGAGCTGAAATGTAGTTAGAAAATTCCAGATCAGATCAAGATCAGATCAAACAGCCAAAATAGGTATAGTTCAGATCAAGATAAGTTCATCTAAAATCTCTTGTTAGCTCAGATCAAGTTCAAGTAAATTGATCTAAAGATCACGATCTGTGTCACGAACCGCCCCTATCCCAGACGCTCCAGAGAAGGAGGGACGGTAGGACAAGGCGAAAAGACAGGACAACGATCACGAGAACCCCTTTACTGTACGAACAGACACGCCATTCGAAGACAGCCAAAGGATACTGACGAGAACAGGACACGGATTAGAGAGACAGAGAAGGTGTAGAGAGATGACCACGCAGGACGCCGTACACCAGCACACACAAGGCAATCACCGTTCACACTAACTAAACACTCTCACAGAGGATAGGAAGTGGACGATGATAACTAGAGATTAGAAAGGAAGATAGCACTGACACTCAGACACTACTTACACACGCTCACACTAACGCGCAGTCACAATTCACTCGACAAAATAGAATTCAGATAACGGCAAAATGTATTACATTAACAAAATAATTAAATAACTAATATTGCCCCATTAACACGTACAATAATGACAATATATAATGATCACAGAACAGTACACCCAGTACACTGCAAATAAAAGTAACTTCGGGGAACTGGCATCCAACGATGCTGTGCCTCACGGAGCCCTGTCCCTTCAGGCTCCTTGACTGTCGTGAGGCACAGGACCGGAAGAACCTCCAGGAGGACGCAGACAGGACGAGACGACGATCAGGATGACGACATGCCTACAGCGCCAGCAGCGACTTCTCTGGCAGTGGCGACTGGCACTCCGCCCATGACGGATTAAGTTCAGGCTGGCCACGACAACTTCTCTGGCAGTGGCAGCTGGGCACTCCGCCCACGACGGCTCACGTTCAGGCGGCCAACGACGACTTCTCTGGCACAGGCAGCTGGGCACTCCGCCCCGATGGTTCTACTGGCCCACAGCCGGCTATATATTCTGTGGTCAGGGCGCACAGCCCTAAGTACTAGACCCTTAGTGTTCACATAGATGACCGAGGGCCACACACAGTCCTACCATAGGTTACATGACCTATTCCCAGAAGGCTAAAATAAACAGAATGATAATCGTAGTTATACTATCCATCTATCTTAAGATTTATACTATCAATCTATCTTAAGATTTACAAGTTCACTTTAATGAATACTTCACATTCCCGACACCCGCGGTGTCGGCCCTACGACTCACCCGAACTATTTTACAGCCACAGTAAGTTATAGTTACCTTTATCAGATAATAAATCGACGATCAATTACTATTACGGCCCATGGCCACATTTATATTCTCATTAGTAAGGCAAATCTTTACCCTGTTAAACAATATTTTTTAAACAATATATTTCATTTAAGAATACATTACACCTCGACTCGACTTACGCTCAGCAGCCCTTCTCACACGAATGATAATTCTTGACTGTGGTGTCTAGACATTCACTCTCCCCCCTTTTATTTGGGCATCGTAAAGTACACAACTCAAATTAAACCGTGCCCTCGTCAAACACCACTATACACAACTCATTGAACTCACTTAAAACAATTCACCTACTGTTACACTACTCACCTCGTGACAATCTGAAATATCTCAGATCTGCCCAATCCTTTTTAAAGGAAAGTCTTTGATCTACATTCTTAATCTTAGGGCTCAGGCAGAGTGAGCGCTGCTTGGAGGCCACTTCCACTTGGCCGCCCCCTGCTCGCACCATTTTGCAGCGACCAAAATTAAGACAACAAGAANATAAATCGACGATCAATTACCATCACGGCCCATGGCCACATTTATATTATCATTAGTAAGGCAAATCTTTACCCTGTTAAACAGTATTTCTTAAACAATATATTTCATTTAAGAATACATTACACCTCGACTCGACTTACGCTCAGCAGCCCTTCTCACACGAATGATAATTCTTGACTGTGGTGTCTAGACATTCACTCTCCCCCCTTTTATTTGGGAATCGTAAAGTACACAACTCAAATTAAACCGTGCCCTCGTCAAACACCACTATACACAACTCATTGAACTCACTTAGAACAATTCACCTACTGTTACACTACTCACCTCGTGACAATCTGAAATATCTCAGATCTGCCCAATCCTTTTTAAAGGAAAGTCTTTGATCTACATTCTTAATCTTAGTCTCATATTATTGGCCGATCACACTCGCTATAGTATAATGTCGTAATAACAACTCGTCATTATTTTCAAAAATATACAGCTTTCCCAAAAGGACTTCTAAAGAAAAAAGGTCTAAGCGTGAATCTGAGACTTTAGAAAGAGGGGTGAAAAAGTTACAACATTATAATTAGAGAAACATAATGCACACTACACTGTTCAGACAAGCCACATGTGGCAGTGACTAAATAGAATGGGCTTTGACCACCGATTTTAGGCTCATACTTTTTATCAAAAGTTCGAATCCAGAACAAATGAGCCTAAGGGACAAATTAATTGAAGAAAAAATGTTTAGTGAGCAGGGGATCCCTTTTTTAAATAAAATCTTTATTGAAGCAAGCCTCAAGCTTCATTGACCATATAGGAAGGAACAAATAATTCCGTTCATCGTTTTTTTTTCTTTGATTGGCACATTTTCCTCCAATGTATAAATAGTTACATCTAGTTGAAGTAGATAGTACAATTCTATAATTCCAAACATTCATTAAATTGGGGGCCTGTGCTTGCCAGTAAAGCGTATGACGTCACTGCCTATTGCGCAGGATTCGGTCCAGAATTGCCAGTTTGGTGTTATGGGGCCAAACTAATCGAATTAGCCCCCCCCCCCCCTNCCTTTTTTTTTTTGAAGGGCAGTTGGAGTCAAAGATAAACAAAAAAACATCGGCTTTTGCGGGCCTCAAAATGAATGATATGTTTACTTACACCCGATTGATCTGAACCAGTGATTATCATAGGATACGCAATGCTAATGCATGCAGATGTGGTTTGATGTTGTTGTTTTTTTCTTGAAGTAAATATTGCCCCCAAGAATGTCGATGGCCCCAGTAGTTTAACAATAGTCTTGCCCAAACTTTTTTTCCACCTTCACGTAATCAACTGACAGCATCTATCCATAAATGATCGGCAAACTGAACTGGGCCTATTCTATACTGGAAAATGAACGAAGTCGACATTAACCCTCTAGTGCCCAGCCCTATTTACAATGGCACAAAAAGTCCGAGTTCCTGTTTTTGGATCACTTCTGGAACAAGCATCAAAATGATAATAATAATAATAATGTGGTTTATAAGTCTCATATCCAGGCTAATGCCCGCTCATGCGACATCACACTATTATGGTGGGGTGATGATCTTGGCTTGCTTTTTCTTTGTTCCACGAAATGTATCAGATCTGATACGCTGGGGGCACTAGAGGGTTAAATTAACGGCTTGAAAGTTCTAGAAATGGTGCATCGTGATAGACATATAAACGCATTCACTCTTACCTGAGATTAATACTTTTCTTATACACTGACATTTACTGGCAATCACCTCGGTCACACGTCAATATTATGACCTACTGCTGACCAGCTGGAGAACAGCTCATTAAAAAGGGCTTATTGAGAAATTAATTTTTAAAAAATTGCATAACAGGTCAGGAGACAACATATTTATTACATCCCGCAGCTTGTTTTCAACACCAGATTGTATAACCTGCCGTTTGACACGTCAAAGCGATCCAAGTTAAACGTGGATACGCAGGTTAATATTAATTTTCTGTTTTCCAGTACTTTTTCCCTTCGAAAATTATCTATGATGCATGCTGAGACAGTCTGGCGAAGAAAGAGCATCGATCTGTTACGTGCATAATAAGACATAATAAAGAGAGCTGGGGTGACCGGAATTCGCCCTTGGGTCTAGAATTATTCCCCTTACCTGAACAGCAGCGGCTTGTGGGAAAATGATGACGTCACTGAAGTTCTAGCAACTACAGACACCTCTATCTGACAATGTATAATTTAGCTTTCAATTAAGATTTTGGTCATCCGAATTCAAAAGTAAAGTTTGACCGTGTAAGCCAGGTAATGTATTTTGCATTTTAATTGTCTCAGCATGATTTTGTTTGACACAGCTGCCGTTTACAGTGAAATTAAAAGATTCATACAGACGTGTTATCACCCGTCCGCAAAGCACTGGCTAGACAGCTTGGCTGTGCAGGTAGAATGTATTTGACGTAAGCCTATGGCCACCACAAGCGCAGTGGGTGTAATAATTCGGACTTTACATAACGAAACCTTGAAGGTTGTCCGGGGCAAGCAGAGGCACTATATCGTTTAAGACAACTGAAAGACTGTTTTATTAGAATAACAGGGTATCGTATGATTTAACAAGGTCTGTAGGACGATGCAACTTTCCTTTAAGCTTGGGCCCGGTTCCTTGAGGTAAGGCCTAAATTTGGACACATTGTGTGCAGACCACAGATAAAGTCTACTACTAGATTGTGTACTTCTCTTTTTCACATCGTTCAGAATGTGTCATCTACCACTCAGAACGTATCAATTACAGAACACAAGACGCCATACTCGATGTGCCTCTGGAAAATTTTTGCTTTTCACTGTGTTTCCCTCTTCCAGTAGGGGCCAAAACATCTGACAGCACAAAAGAACTCGCCACTGACCTCGAGTCTCACAAATATGGTCATAAATAACAGATGCTTGGAATTACATACAAAGCGGGAACTTTGAATTTGTTTCAATCTACAAATTAGCAGATGTTGTCAGTCGAGCTGACGAGCTTTCGAATCTCAGATGGACAAATCGCACGTATCCAAAGTCACAAATTACAGCTATCCTGTCCTGAAGTTAAGACAAGCTATGATGACAATCGGAGTCATAGCTGTGGACGTGTGAGCAACAACATTCGGCTTTGCCTCCGTTAACAGTGACACTGTAGAGGTGAACAGGTGAAAGGTGGAAAGTGCACAAACCCTGAAAGATATCCAGAAGCTGCTGGGAAAGCCACAGTTGATTCTGAGCTGTGCGAAATGACAAGAACGATATTAACTAGCGAGGCTTTGAAACAGAACAGCGAAGGCTGGGCATTCGATTTCCCTGTTCTTTTTAGAGGATACAATAACAGCAGCAACAAAACATTGTTTTATAAGCTCGGTATATCTTGGTACCGTTTGAATATAGAAAAAAAACATTGTCTTTTGTGCAAAAAACAATTCTCTATTGTTTCGCTAACTTCAGAGGGTTTCGAGATGCTTGGTTAAATTTCTGAAAGCGATATAAGATTCGGCAACTGCCTTTTGATGGTGTGAGTTTGCATTGAAAATGCGCACCCCTCCCTATGTTCAATTCTATCATTGGCAAAGGAGAAACTGTATCATAATGAAAATTAGTGTATTATGACCAATGGCACTGTAAAAGTCTCTACTGTATTCATTTTGCTAGAATTCACCAATCTTTGGGGCAAAGTCATGATTTTTATTTTATCCATGCTCACAGAGCCTAGTTGACACTCTATGGATAGATTGCGATATGAGTCATTGCCAAATAGGGGAAAAGCAATGACTCATCATACAATAATTTCAACCATAATCCTTCTGTTACACGGTTACACAAAATGACAATCCTTTTGTATTGGAAAATGGTTCAACTTTTGTACAGGGTACGGATATTTTCTCTTGACTGACATGTTGTGGAAGAAATTTGCATTTGAATGTGTAAATACGTTGTAAAATTCTCTCCTGAAATCTATCACAAATGAGGGTATACCATTTAGAATTCCACTGTACTGTTAAATTGCACAATGCAAACGATTATAATACATTCTCGCATAGGGGAAAGGAGTGAGAATAGTGTGTGACAAATTTTGCTGCTGATTTTTTTTTATAGATATTTTTAATGCTTTTAGTTTTATTTAACTCGTATGACAAATTTCATGTCAAAAGTCGCACAAATTTTAAAGAGTCGTAAACTCAGTTGGGACACTTTGGATTTGCTTCAAAAGTCCTGAAAAAGAACGGAAACGTTTCTGCAGGTTGGTCGTGACCTAGTATTTCATATTTTACATCGACAGTTTCATAAGTTTAAGCCATCGTGGCGAAAAATTTCAGTTTCCTGTCCCTTTTTAAGTACACTTAGTTAAGTTTTTACGTCAGTTTCATGTTTTAAAAGTACATATCATGTGAATACGTAAGATTTAATAATAAGTAATGTAAAATAATGTACAATAGGTTCAAGTTCAAATCTTTATTAGGCATACGCCAAACACTTTACTCCACACTTACACAGTAATAATCCTTGCATAATAAATTTTCTAACAAAACATAATACGTTTTTTGCCAAGAGGAAGGAAAAATAACGAACAAGCTGCTTAGAGGAAAAAAAACAACAACAACAACAACAACAAAAAAAAATATAAAAAATCAGTACAATATACACAACTTCAATCGTATACATTTATGTACACATCCCAGTTTTATTTTACTCTCCTCTTTCCCCCCACCTTCACCCATACAATCTTTCTCACTTTTGCTCATTCTTACAAGAGTTTTTACTTTTCATTATATTTCTAAATTCCTGAATTGTTTCATTACCAGAGAATGACCGTTGTCTTGCTCATAGCTCTTTGGTATATTCCTTTATCACTAAATAAGCTAAAATTGCCAACTTATTCATTTCATCACTATTTCCTTTCATTAATAAATTCACAAATTTTGCCATACTTGGCTTTATTAAAAGGCGAGCAGGTAAATATTTCCTTCTTAACGTACTGAATTTTGGACACATCACCAGACAGTGGTATTCATCTTCTACTTCTAGGCACTGGGGGCAAAGTCGGTCTTTATATTCAATGTTTGGTCTTCCCTATCGTCCTCTTTCTGACATGAATGTGTGTGACCCTAATCTAATTTTAGTAAGTGCCACTCTAAACATCTTGTTATGGATACACGACAGATAATTTTCATATTTAAAGTCTGATTTGATATGTTTATATAATCTATTATCACTACAATCATCAACTTGGCTATGCCAGTTCTGTATGTACATACACTGTAAGCGCTGTCTGAATTCACTTAAAAATGCTCTCTCATCTACCACTCTCTGATTTATCCATACAAACCCAAATCCACTTTTGAATAACAAATCTTTCAATAAAGAGGCCCAATTGACTACTGATGCATCGCTTTCAGTTTGTCTGTACAGTTCCTTATATAGACGAGAGGCATAATTCGGAGTGTCATTGATTCTAATTAATTTTAACCAATATTTTATTATTCTCATCTGTCTGTCCAGCTGCAAAGGAAACACTTGAAGCTCTCCGTAAATAAAGCAATTCGGCGTTGTTTTCTTTACTTCTAACACCCGTTTCAAAAACGATAAATGCAACTTTTCAATAGGATCTGCTTTGCAAAAACCCCAAACCTCACATGAATAGCTCAAAATTGGCTTGACAATATTATCAAACAGTTTTATTTTTAACTCTGGAGATAGTTCCGGGTTTCTAGACAAGAAAGTTTTAAGACCAAATAATGCTCTGGATCCCTGTTCCGCTAAACATTTAATTCCATGTGAGAAGGAGCCAGAACTTGAAAGAGAAAGTCCCAAGTATTTAAAATATGATACTGTTTCCAGCTGCTCCCCTTTAAAGCTCCATCTGTCCAACATACCCTTTCTTCCACCTTTCCTAAATACCACCACTTTAGTTTTTCTAGTATTTACAGTAATACCCCACTTGTCACAGTAAGCTTGGAGTGTGTCTAGTCCTCTTTGTAACCCATCCCTACTTTCACTGAACAAAGCCATATCATCTGCAAACATCAGCAGTTTAATTACGAGGTCTTGAAGCTTTACTCCCACATTCTGCGGGAAATCTTCCCTTTCTAAATCATTAATAAACATGGAGAATAGAAATGGTGATGTACTCTCTCCCTGAAGGACGCCAGATATTGAGGTGAAGAAGTTCTGTGAAGTGGAATCGTTATTCTTATTTACATTTCCATCCCCTTCCATACCATTCTGCTTCCTTACCTCCCCTTGCACTTGTAGCTTAACTTTATCGTACATGTTTCTTAACAATCGGTACAGTTTGGAACTCACTCCCTCCTTTGTTACTTTATACCACATGGCACAACGTTTTATGGAATCGTAAGCCTTACGGTAATCGAGAAAGGCCGCGTACAATGTCCTTTTACTTGCAAAAAAATGTTCTATGATACTGTGTACAATAAATATGCAGTCTACGGTACTCTTATTTTTCCTAAACCCAAACTGAGCCTCACTAATTATATTGTTACTTTCTGCCCATCCACACAGTCTGTTATTTATAACCCGTGTGAAGAGTTTTCCTAAACAACTAGTCACCGTAATACCTCTATAATTATCTGGATTATTTACATCACCGCCCTTGAAAATGGGAACTATTGTCCCCCTCGCCCAAATTTCAGGAAAATGTTCTGAGTGTAAAATACTGTTGAACAAGTCACAAATAAAAGACTTTACTGCCAGCCCTCCATTGATCAAAAACTCATTTAAAATATTGTCACAGCCAGCCGCCTTTCCATTCTTCAAGCCTTTGATTGCTGCTTCAACTTCCTGAATTCCAATATCTTTATCTAATTCCTCTACCACCCAGTCAGCTTCCTCATTTTCCCATTCTCTAATTTCTTCTTCGACCTCCTTTCCAATGATTACCTCTTTATTATAGAGATTTCTAAAATGCTCATATGTACTACATGCTGGAATCTCGCGCCTTCTCTTCGTCTTAATATTTTTCCAAAATAACTTGCTATCTTTTTTACTTAATTCTACCAACTCCTTCGCCTTAAACACTCTATACTCTCTACGCTTACGGCGACATACCTTTCTATACCTTGATCGCGCCTCACACATGCCTGTCCTGTCACCTTCTAACCCACTTTCCCTATGTTTTCTCTCCGCCCTTTTGAATTCAACTCGCCTATCCTTACACTCCGTGTCATACCACCTATTTCCATTCCCCCTCCCTTTCCCCTTCAAATCACCTGCCACTCCCCCCGTGCCGTGAGCTCCTTGGCTGCTGACCCACATTTTATGACCTCTACCCACATCCAGCAGTAACGCAGTAAACGACTGTATACACCCATCAATCGCCTTATCAGAATTTTTATGAAGTTCACTTTTCAACTTATTTAACTTGTCCATGAAACCAGTGGATCCCACCCCTTCCACAAAATCTTCTTTCTTCCTATCCAACCACTTCATACGTGCGACAGTTTTATTACTGTTCATATAGTCATCACTTAATGGCATAATATGTATTATACAATCAATGCAAAATTCAACTTGTCTGTGATCCGAGAAAACATTACATTCATGGATCTTAAACTCACTCATATAGTGTATACTAGTATTACAGCATAAAACATAGTCAATGGCACTCTCCCCTCTTGCTCCACAAAAAGTCATCTTCCCCACCCCCTTATCTTCTCCCGTCCTTCCATTCATAATAGCTAGACCACTTATTTTGCACAGCTGTAATAGTCTATTTCCATATTCATTTACTGTTTTATCCATATTTCCACGATACAAACTCATATCATTGTTCAAAAAATCACTAACTACAAATGCATTTTCACTATGTACGTTACTTTCTATGAGACATTCAGGATCACATTCATCATCTTGAATTATACAGTCCTCCTTATCTGCCGTCCTGGCATTCAGATCACCAGCTACAATCACACTGCCTAAGTCTCTTATCTCCGCTAGTTTGTCCGTCAGTTTATCGTAGCAATCTAAGTCGGTGTCAATAGCATTCCGAGTAGAGACCGGTGGCCTCATATAAACAAAGAGTAAATACAAATCCTTCTCCATATTAAAGTATTCTTTACAGAATTTAAAGCATAGTCCGTCCTCAAAGTCCCAAGATAGTACCGATATACCATCCCAAATTTCTTTTGTAAAGTAACAGACCAATCCACCTGAGTCCCTCTTCGCCCTTTTCCTTCTCTCCCTGTGCTTAAATACACACTCGTATCCATCCAGTTTTAACTCACATTCGTCATTCGTCCAAGTTTCACACAACAAGTTTATATGATGTTCTCGTAACATATCACAAAAATCATCTCTTTCTAATTTGCTTTCCAACTCTCCATGTACGTTAAATGAAATACATGACAGTTTATTTACATTTAATGTGTTTACGTGGTTATTATTATCTTGATCACAGGCATCCCCTGGTGCGTTGTCCTATTTCGTCACGGTGACTGCTGGCCTCTCGACTGTCACGGTTTTTACTATTTTTCCGTCAACAAGTAGCTTTGCAGGATAAACAATAGCACACTTTTTCCCCTTCAATTTCAGTTCACGTAGTTCTGGTAAGAGCTTTTCCCTCGCTCGTCGCACTTCAACAGGGAAATCCTCACCCACTCCAAAAGGGGAGCGGAGGTTGAATCTGGCCGAACGAACTTTTTCCCTGTCTCTGTAATCCATAAATGCTGCAATGATCGGTCGTGGTCGGTCACGCTTGCTGCCAATCACGTTCCCTCCCGCCTTTCCTCCGATACGATGGACACGCTGTAAGGCCATATTGTCGCCGATTTTCATTTCATTTCTGAGAAAAGTTTGGATAGTTTCGCTGCAGTTTTCTCCTTCCTTTTCTGCAATTCCAAAAAATATCAAATTGTTTCTCCTCGAGCAAGCTTCTTGTTCAACGGTCCTGTCCTCCAGCATCTTTACTCGATCTTTCATTTCCTGAATATCTCCTGTCACTTTGTCCATTCGCTCGCCTGTCTCCTCCAACTTCTCTCTCTGTCTATCTAATTTCTTTCCCATCGCCTGCAGCCCTTTGTCTTGTTTGTCTAGTCTCACAACGATGTCCTTCTCAAGCCTCTCCATAATTCCAGACATGGTCTTCCCTATACCGGCCACATCGTGAGTGAGGCTGCGGATTGCCTCCATCATTTCCCTCATCTGGCCTTTCACTTCGTTGAGCTGGGCTGTCACAGTGCTCTCAGGTACGAGATCTTCCCCCGAACTGAGCTCTTCTCTTCTCCTCTTAGTGTTCCGAACCTCCTTTACATTTCCCTCGTCTCGACTTTCTCTGCTATCAAAAACACCGTCGCCTTCTATGTCCACCATCAACTTTGTCCCATCAGCTTCCGCCATTACTTGTTTATATTGTCACTGGATACCCTTAGATACCACGTTACTTCCGCTACACACTTTGGCGCCGACTTTACTGTAGCAACAACAACACAGACTAGTCACTGACGCCAGCAAAACACACGGGCTTATGTCTCTATGATCACTCACTGGAGTTTTTCCTTTACTTTCTCACTGCAGTCAAAATTCACAAGAAACTGGCAATTTCAGATCAATTGAGATATATCCTGATTCAAAATGTTTATGTAGTACTAGCACAGATCATCACGTTCATGTAGACACCAAATTTGCAGGTATAATGTATGAGGAAACACTTTAATTCGCCAGAAAACACCACAGGCAAAACTTAACACAGCCAGTAACTTTACACGTGAGACATATAGGAATTTTGGGGGAGAAATCTAATAAGAATATTCCGGAATATGAAAAAAAGAGGACTATTTCCAAATAAAATACTTATTAGACAAGGGCAGCAACTCTTTAATATTAGTGACAAATGGTCTCAAACTTTGTTTCTGGGCAATTTGTGATCTGTTCTACAACTTTGCTTGTTCGTAAAGTATTGAATTCAGTACCTAATAAGACTTATTGCTGTGGAATTCATTCAATGATTTAATCAGCATTAGTATTTTAAACAAAGGCAATAACTCTGCAGAGCATTGTACGATATTAATAGTATTTCATTTCTAGCTAGTCTGTGACCTGTTCTACAACTTTGCTTCTTTGAGACATATACAATTTTAAGTAGATAAGGAGTTCTGAGGAGGTACAGAAACACTGAATAATGTGCAAGAGTATATTTTCACTATCCTTATTTGGCAACGACTCATATCTACCTGCTGCACTGGTTTTTTGAGTGCAGTGTCACTTCTTGGTCAAATTTGAGAAGTTTAATATTCTAGAAGATCTAGATTTAGAGCTAGGCAAGTTGTAGCGAGCAAGTGTATAGGCGTGTAGTGAAGAGGCAATGAATACAATAGCTTCTCCTTAGAAACGCCACTGACGTTGCTACTTTGATACACAAACTAAGTCTGCTGTGCAGGAAACAGAATACTTCTTTATTGGTAACAAGGTGTAACCAGCAAATAATTCACTATGCACAAACCATAACATGCAACTCCCAACTCTCTCTCTCTTTCTCTCGTTTATACTAATTTCAGTAGAAATTCTGGAATAAATGACGTCATCATCATATGATGCGCCCAAACAAACATGCTAGTCTAGAAGGTATGAGCAGCATCTTCCAGGCTAACTAGAATCAAAACATGCCGATCGCGGCCCCACCTGAACCTTCGGGAAGGCTAATACAGCGTTTACTCAAAGCACACCTCGGCCCCTAGACAGCCTCATTTTTTACTAGCGGGCGGAACGGGAGCGTAACGCACTACAGCCCTAGCCCTAAGAAACAACATGCATCACAAATGTTACACAAGTATGGCTCTGTGAAAAGTAGTGGTTGCGACATCTTCACACCGCATTCAAGGTTTGAGTGGCTCTAGATCTAAACGCCAGATAACGTTAGACGTATACTATATAATGTATAACTGGCTCATTTACTGTGGAAATCATGTCGTGAAAAGCTATGTTGGGAGGGGGGGNGGGGGAAACGTCCTTGTATTATACAGGTAAGTTTTAAGTGTGCATGCAATAAAATATGATGCCTTGTTTGCGCCATAACATTTTCTTTACCTTTATGTGTTTGGGGGAGGGGGGCACATTGATAGGCTTTCGTGACAAACTGCCACGTAGCAGGACGCGCCCTCGGCTGCCATTGCATGCAATTTATACCTTTCACGTAAAGTTCATATCAGCGTGTTCTCCGCAAACTTCCCCGGCCCCTCTATCCATTGTTTTGTCATCCTAACACACAATGAAAAGGCCCATCACACAACACTTACAGTTCAACTAGTACCGGGTTTCAGGCACGAACTTATATGTTTGACTTCTATATTATGACGACCACCTTTTTAACATGACTGTGACTACCCTTTATTACTGAATGTCCTAAACAATATGAAAACCACTCTAAGAAGCAACTGTCAATTGGCTGCTTAGAAATCTCATAATCTCTGTTCAAAAATTTTGACTATAAGCAGAGGGTTAAAAGTTTAGGTCTATAATGCATGTCTTTTAACAGTTACCCTACACCTGCGTCCAGGGCATATTGACTTGAAAGCAGAGGGGAATGGTCATATCTTATCTTGAAAAAAAAAATGTGGAAGGAAACCGCTTTTCTAACAGACGAACTGTGGTCACCATGTTAAATAGGCTCCACATTTATATTGCCCAATTAATTATCAGTGACAAACTGTGAGGTCCTTTAAAACACGATAGTTGTAATCCTCTAGTTTTGTAACTATTTATGAATACTCGCTTATTTCTTGTACTGTCTGTACAGATCTCCTGAGAAAGACGTGTTTCTTCAAGCTTTTCAGAATGTCTAGTCGATGGATTCAACCTGAACTCGCTAGGTCGCCAGATACGACAACCTTGCGACAAATGACTGTCAGTCGTGTTGTGACATTCAAAAGCTTTGCGTGTTATTGTATCCCTGGATCATTTAGCAGATGGGCATAAAGTGTCAATGACAAGATCAAGATGTTTTGGGAGTCTTCATTTCCACGAAGTGGAAGATCTATCCCAGCCAAAGGAAAAATTTTACCACCCCGCTCGCTGTCCATCAACGTACAACCAGACAAAATATCCGATGCATTAATTTTTTTGTAACAGTTACCTTGAGAAAGAACCCAGGCTATTGCCGATCTAATTTTGATAGTAATAAACTGAGGATTAAACTCTATACAAGCATGTGTGTTCTTGTTTATCATGTCGACATTTAATTGGGAATGCAGTCGATCGCATGATTTAATCCATAACAGACATTTCTCCGCTTCTTCCTGATTGATCTGGAAAATGGTATGAATTTCACTCCATTCTTCAGTATCCTAGGATATCTGTTCGTCCAAATTGCTTGTTCCATAACTACATCTTTGTGTGTTGGATTGCAGTGGAAATCAGACAAGGACGTACGTGATCGCTCCATAAGAAAACACCCTACATTGCTAAATAACCCATCTACCGGAAGACTCCTTATATAGGCTGTATAGAATATAACCTCTCTAAAAGAAGACGTCCTACAAGGGAATGAAGAACAGTTTTTTTCTCTTTTTGTTTTGCTCAGAGCTGGTTTGCGAAGGAACAATAAATGTGCTCAGCAATACATGAAAAGTATGTCGCCACTAAACAACAAAAAAAGTAAAGAAATGGTTAATTATATATAGTCTATATAAATTAATTAAAAAAGTGAAATAAGTAAATAAATAAATAAATGAAGTAGTGAATGAATGAATGAATGAATGAATGAATGAATGAATGAATGAATGAATGAATGAGAATGAATGAATGAATGAATGAATGAATGAATGAATGGACTATGCCTATCAAGACAAAATGCGCTCCATGGTACATGCGTTCTTATGATATATTCCGACTTAATAATAAAGTTAACATTAACTGTAATACTTCAGATGGTGGGGTGGTAGTGGTGGTGGTGGTGACGGTGACAGTGGTGGTGATGACAGTGGTGTTGGTCGGACGCCTTACTATGAACATGACATGACTATAGACTTCATGACGACCAGGGTTATGTCATAACATTTCATGTTAGTGGCCGCGATGATGATGATGACGATGATGATGATGATGATGATGATGATGATGGTGATATGATGAAAAAGTGTTTAACACGAAACGTCGACTATTTTTAATACATTCATTATGCATTTTTCAAAAACGTTTTTTATCATTGGGCAGAATCATATTTAGTTTTAATGGTGATATATGATGATGATATGATGATGATGATGATGATGATGATGATGATGATACCGTGGTAATGTGTTCGTTCTGATCATTTTATATTCATTATTTCGTAGTTCCTGACGAAGGACACATCCCGAAAATTTGGAACATTTTATTAATTTTTTTCCATATTACAGTTTTTGATGATGTTGATGATGATGATGATGATGATGATGATGATGATGATGTCTCTTCCTATGTCTTCTTCTTCCTTATCATTATTATTATTATTCCTGATGAAGGAATTTTCAATTCCGAAAATTTGACATTTTCTTATTGTGTGCTTCTTTTTGTAATTTAAATAAAATTGTATAGTGCGACACTGGTAGACGCTATTATATTTTATTTTTGTGTTAAACAAAAAAGAATGATGATGATGAAGATGACGATAGAGATAATGATAACAACACAGTGGCCGTGAGCCTCTGAACAACTCTAATAAAGCACTGCAATGGGGTTCTTCAGATCTTCCGCGTGAACCTCGGATCGCTCTAAGTCCGATAACCGCCTACGTCATCAGTCGGAGGGCACCTGGCGAGGCTGGGGGGTCAAAGTGCATATCCGTGCATAACACTGGCCGAGGCTAGTGATCAGCCCCATGTGGAGCATGGAGAAAATGAAGTTTCTGGCGCTAAAATTGTATTAATGACCAAAATCTTGTTCATCAAACTGTTCTTCTGTAGGGTATCCCCACGAAATCAGTGTAATCCATAGATCTATATCACTATGCCGGCTTCTTCGCTCGGGGAAGAGAGAAATATCTGTGTAATCTTAGCATTAGAAGCTGGAATCCATGATCAGACCTACCTTGTTATTACAAATTTTGTAATTATCATTTCATTAAATAAAGTTCTTGTATCAAAAACGCCTTGGTGCATGAAAAAAGTATATATATGTTATACTTATCAAGGACTTAAGAATTCGCGCAGATTTCATACTTAGTAAAGAGGTATACCTATTGATATAAAAACTTAATATCTTGATTTCCCTTCCTCCTCCCCCACGTGCAGCTGATTAATAGGTAATACTGAGACTAACAGACATTATAAAACATAATTATTCTCTTGAGAGTAAATAAAGGTTGATTTATCTCCTTATGTGTACATGTAGAGGAACCTCAATATTAAGTGTTGATTCATAGTGTAACTTACTTTGGTATTAAGAATGAATTTCACTTGCACGGACTCATTATCATTCTATCATTTCATTAATGAGGAGGGTATTAACAAGTATATCTCAATAATAAGTACACAAAGGGCATGTTTTGTATGGGATTTTATTGTAATATGTATTGGCATGACTGTGCAGTTGCTTCGGTGACGACACTATGGGGCCGCTAGCCCGAATCTCCCAAAGAGCGGTATCTGCGGGATGAGGAAGACTACGACCAGTGTCCGAGCCGGGAGGCTTGGCCGATGGCAAGGCCTGGCTCAAGATCTCCACACATACCTCCACGAGGTGGCAACTGGTAACGATCAGCGTCTCTGGCGTGGTCGGCAAAATGTGTTGGGGCTCTATGCCACAGACACAGGTCAACCGGCCCCTCGGGGCAACGTGTCTAGGTCCTCGCAGATGGCCGAAGGGTCTTGCTTGACCAATCTGCGGTCGGAATCGAGTCTACCGTCTCGCCATCATGGGCGAGGGGGACATAGGGACAACGGCACAGTTGAGGCATGCGTTTCGAGCGCTTAGGGCCATACATGCCCGACGGCGTAGCGACCGTGCCATTCATTGATGGGCCCGTGCTGGGGAGCCACGGACCATCGCACCCTTTCCTATCTGGTGGGCGAGCTCTACCCCAGGCGGTCCGACTGGATTAGACAGGAAGACCACTGTCTCTCAAAGGGTATCTCGCAACAGTCCGAAGCAAGTTGTGCCCAGCGGTAGAGTGGCCAGGCCCCGGAGGCAGGGGTGAGCTGAAGGGACACCAGTCTGGGCTGCCCTGGGGATACGGAATAGGAGTATGTTCATCTAGAGAGCATTCGCCACCCCGCTCTCTTGCAAAAGAAAACCGGTCCGGGATCTGTATATTTTTTCTTTACCCAATGGACCGATCGAGTCACAACTACCGCACGCAGGCACCCATACCATTGGTAACGAAAACTCCTGGTGATCGCGTGGCACTAGTCGTACGTCATGGATTCCCTTGTAATTTCAGCTTTGTGACTGTGCTCGCCCGTGGCCTTGGGCTCTGCGGAAGAACGAGGGCGGCCCGTAGAGCCACCGATTTGAGGATGGGAGGCCCTCCATCCCCACTTCCCCCCAAACTTTTGAACGCAGACTACCCCGGTGGAGTAGCAAGTCGGGGTAGCTAGATAGGACCTCATTGCACTCAGAGGCCCGAAAGTAGGCCCAGCCATTGGCCTGCCGGCAAAGGTGATCCCAAAGCGGGGATAAGCTAAGACTCCACACCCCCCATATTCACGGTCCGGAGGACACCTCCCGTCCGGCCCCATAGGAGTTCACTAACACGCCGTTTGCAACTCCGGGTTCCCCCTTCAGTAGTCCTTTTGAAGGGGTGACCTGGTGAACTCGGTGGGCTGTGGAAAATTTTCCCTCTTATGGGCTTAGAACAGGCATGACTGTGCAGGTGCTCGAGCGTGGCACACATATGTGTGTGTATATATATTTTTGTGTGTGTGTGTGTGTGTGTGTGTGTGTGTGTGTGTGTGTGTGTGTGTGTGTATATATTGGAATATTTGTGGATTTGTGGATAGATGAATGTGTATGCGTTTCTGAGTGGTAATATAATATATTATGTTGATAATTCTCTATGTCTAGAGTCTAGATTAGGTAAGAACATCCGACATAACTATTGAAGTTTTCTCCAACTCATTTGCTCGTTCACTGATATTGCGCTGCGTTGCACAGAATAACTACTAGCTGCTGCAACCATCAATCATNNTTTTTTTTGGGGGGGGGGGTTAGCAGGAATTCTGTATAATTCTGCTGATTTTAGCACCAGTACCAAAATGTTCTTGACTGCGTAGTACCATTACCAAAAAGTTCTTGACTGCATGGTCTTAAATTAGTGGTATTTCGGAAATTTCTAAGTTTCGGAAAAAGGAGAACAAAATACTTTCTCCAGATCTTGACAATGTTATTTCCTATGTTTAAGTGGCAAGCACTCTAAGCGCAATGCTTGTTCCGAGGCATTGGTTGAACAAACTTCTAGGTTACGCCTAGCAGCCTAATCAGTAATACTAGTAGTAGTAACAGTCAACATCGAAGGCAGCACGAATTTGACCTTTCACCCATGAATGAAGGTAACAGTCAGCCGCCGGTTCGGACGGTGCGGCTAAATATAGATCGCTTGGGGGACTCCGTTTCAGCGAGCAGCGTTCACATTAGCCACATATCACCTTTCCCCTCACGCTGTCTTTAATCAAGTATTGCTCGCACTCTTCCTGTCTGCAATTAAATTTATTACATATATAATTTACTGTATAGTGTAAGTGTGGGCATAAAAAGTGCGAACGGTGTCCGAAACATGAGGTACAAATTTTTACTAATGCAATATAAATTTATTACGATACAAACATAACATTGTGCACAAGTTGATTGCATGACACTACTTCTTGTCAATAGCAGTAACAATAGATTTATTACCTCAGGTTTACAGAGCATACATATGAGCAAAAATTACAGATGAAGCATAACAATTACAATTCACAATCGAGATTGATGTACGTCTCCCACGCATGTGACATTTGTCATCCAATTTATTATCCATCCGTCAGTCATTTAGTGCACAAATATTATCCATCCAGCATCCGTTCCTATATCTGTCAAATCATCTATTATCCATTCATCATTCATTATCCATCCACAATCCATCTGTTATTTATCCATCATTTACTCTCTGTATTTTAGCCATCCATTATTTTCTAAAATCCATCTATCATTCATCATCAATCGATTCTGGCTCTAGAAGAGAAAAAAATGCCTGGGCATATTAATTAATATGTAAAGACCAGAGATAAAATTATAATTTCAAAGACAATTTACAAGCTGTGTTATTTTTTTTTTTTGGGGGNGGGGGGGGGGGGGGGGAGGAGTAAAGCTTGTCAGAGCAAACAACTGTCATGGCTTAAATCGAAAGTATGAATATCATATCAAAACTATAGGACTTGGATTTCGATACCGACTCGAAATTCCTATCGTATCGAAAGTATTGATACTCAGAAACGATAATGCCCATCACAACTATTTGACAGTTCCTTGCAAATGTTTTCCAAATGTAGAAAATGCCTTGCGCATCCATATCTCACTCATGGATACCAGATATAGTGAAGAATTATTATTTTCTAAAATGTAAGGATTAGAAAGTCTAAATGAACTAACGAGCACTATGCGTCAAACCAGATTAAAAGGAGTCACCCTAATAAGCAATGAACACGAACTTCTGCGTGAAATGGACATTATCAGTATTATCAACCAAACTGTTCATGCTAAATCTGGTAAAGGAAAATTTTAAACTATGGTTTTGGTTCTTTTGACATCAGAAACTTATATCTATATGTAAGTAACACTATTACTGATATGTCAAATATTTGTCATAATATTTGACTGTACAAAACCGAAAAGAAAAAGTCACTTTACTATGCAAGCAAATTGCAGTGGAAATCTAATAACACAACTACATGTCAGACCAAGTTTTTAATAGTGCTTTATTAGAAGTTGTGTGTTATCCCGAGCGTCTATTTTATAAGGGACAAAACAGATGAGGCTGTTAAATGTGCGTGTGTTAAGCAAGGAATTGTGTTGGGGAATATGTGTGTAATGTATGCTTTAATACTTATGTGCATTTTTTTTTTACATTTAAAGCTCCTTAATAACATTATGCTAGAAGCTCTGCACAAGCTGAATCTGGCCCTAGCGCAACAAGTTTACACATCAGTCTGTCCTTCAAGAAATGGCAAAATTCATTCACTAGTCAACCGTCGTTAAGTTATTAAAAACTGTGGTTGAAACAGAATTTATCCAGTCTCTCTTCCTTCCTTTCTGGTTGGGTTTCCTAATTCTGTTCTGTTTCTCCTCTCTCTCTACATTTGGCAGCTTTTCTTGACTCCTTGTATGGTTTTCTGGACCCGCCACCTCTCCGGGGTTACTTTGCTGACATAAGTTTTATGATCAAATGTGTAATATTTTCTTTCCAGTTTCCTATCCTTGCGTAAATGCCTATGATTTTGTGTGCATAAATGATTCTTATTCTTCTGGTGTGCCTCCCCCATCCCACTCCTCCCTTATCCTTGTGGAAGGGCAAACATCTGCTTAACTAAAATTATAACTGCTAAGGCAGCCTTTGCTATCGAGGAGAATAGAGTGACTTTTAACGCGATGACGTCATTATTGTGAGCCGATCCTCTAACTAGGAAATATCCTCGAATCGAAATTTCCAAATCGAGTATGACCCACGCTGTATGCTACCACTAATTTTTGTGACCAATTGGAATTCCACTGAACTGGCATGGGTTCTGGGACCCGAATATGATCATGGGAATGAAGCATCTCTCTAAAACGCCCTGCTGCGTCTCACAAATGATCCTGGTTGATTAATGTATTGTGGTTTTGATATTCCTTGGCTATTTTCCTGTTCTCAATAATTCTCTGTCTCTGTCTCTGTCTCTGTGTCTCTCTCTGTCTGTTCCCCCTTTTCTTTCTCTCTCTCTCTCTCTCTCTCTCTCTCTCTCTCTCTCTCTCTCTCTCTCTCTCTGNGTGGTTTTGATATTCCTTGGCTATTTTCCTGTTCTCAAAAATTCTCTGTCTCTGTCTCTGTCTCTGTCTCTGTGTCTCTCTCTGTCTGTTCCCCCTTTTCTTTCTTTCTCTCTCTCTCTCTCTCTCTCTCTCTCTCTCTCTCTCTCTCTCTCTCTCTTATTCTAGCCCTCTCGCTCACAAACAAGTGAATAAACATTGTATCATGTTGCATTAGGATCTACTATTGAAACAATCTCCCTAACTTCCCTACCCTACTCCCTCAAAATCCCCAAACAATGACAGACCAAAAAAAATCAGTGTTAAGCATCTTCCTCTCTCAAAGATTCTGGAGACTTTCTACGATAAACGTGGACATTATTTATCAGCCAAGAAAACTGCGAAGATTTCCTTAATGGTTCCCCGCCGGGCTTATCAATATCAAAGTCTCTCTTGTTCATCTGAGCTACAACATCTTCTAAAGGTTTGTTGTTGACATGAGAAAGTCCACCTTGGCCTATGGATGAAGAAAGAAAGAAGATGTCACAAGTATCAAGCAGTCGTAAAAATAACGGGCAATATCTAGGGATTGTCCTAAGCCCATGTATGAAATTGTTTCTTCCTTATACATTTTTGTAAAAGTAAACCAACATCTGCCCTATTTCCAAAACTCAAGTCTAGCCAAACCTTTCAACCTGTCCCTAATCCGAACCTAGGTCTATATCTTGGGACGATCTCGTAATTTTGCCTGAATATCTACTCTCTAGAAATCCGAGCCCTACCTCGTATAATGTACCTTTCTTTGACTGTCTTAAACAGCCTACAAGACTCCATTAGAAAAAAATTACATGTTTTTAACATTAACCCCCGCCCCTCCCCCCTTCTGCTCCCGTAAAAACAAGTGCCTTCTCGGGTTTCAATCGAAATCTTGCATCAACGCAAAACGTAAGAATCGAAATGCGATTTTGTGATGTGACACTTCTTTTATGAGTAGCCTTCCCTCTTACCCGCGCCCCTGCTTTNAATATTACACATTTGATCATAAAAATTATGTCAGCAAAGTAACCCCGGAGAGGTGGCGGGTCCAGAAAACCATACAAGGAGTCAAGAAAAGCTGCCAAATGTAGAGAGAGGGGAGAAACAGAACAGAATTAGGAAACCCAGGCAGAAAGGAAGGAAGAGAGACTGACAAAAAGACCAAAAGAAAGGAGGAAGATGACCAACTGACCTGGCACTGCCCAGCTGAGTATGATTCCTTCTCTGGCGTGCCTTGCCAAGTTGTCTAAATAAATATCTTCGTACTTGGCTGGTATGTGCTCACCAACTTCTACACTCACCACCCAGTCAAAGATAGGCAACCCGTACTGGGGAGCCGATAGGTCGAGAAAGTTTACCTGCAAAACAGAGGCAAAAAAAAAAAAAGGAAATTTCAAACTCCTGTTTTCAAAGCCTACTCTCACTCTTGCAATCCTTCCTATTTTCTTCTCTTTCCTTCACACTCAAAACTAATGGCAACTCGTCAGTAAGTAGAACCTATGCAGTTCGGGGTAGAATGTAGGTAAGAAAATATTAAAAATCTGTAGCCAAATCCAGACACATTTATTGCGCTTTCTTGTATGCCATTCATTTTCCAGCTCATCATTAAATTTGCGCTATGCCCATAATGCAGATGTGCGCTGTATGATAGACCTGGTCGCTGTGCCTGTACAGTTGCTATCTTACTTTTTTGTTTGTTTTTGTGCAAGTTTGAATTCTGCTCTGAAACTTTGCTATGCTAACTGCAGCTCTATCATATGTGATGTCAAGTGTCCTTGGAGCATGCATTCACCCCACTGTAAAACTGCGTTGGTTTTCGACCTTGCTCCGACATGCTTAACGTCACAGGTCACCTTGAGCTGCAAGATTAACCAATCAAATTGTAGGCAATTTTCCGAGATCCAGGGAGATTTAAAAATAGCTCAGCAGTTTACGGCATAGATGAGTTATCCACAACAGCTTTTCCACTGCACAAGCTTAGCAAGATTACCCTCATAGCAAAAGTTTGCACAGAACTGCGACAGGGCATTGAGCTTGCAAACTTTGAAGAGTTTGTCAGTTTTTGGCCCGCGGTCTTGAAGCAACAGCTGCTGGGACAGGACTCCGACAATTGAGCCCCAGAGCACGGCAATTAAGCACCAAGGACAAGACAACTGAGCACCAAGGACAAATTTTTGAGGCGCCACAAAGTCAAGCAAAAATCTAGTCTAGGTCTCATGCAAACAAACAGAGGAAACAGTGGTCATTTAATTTGGACCAACATTAAGTATGCACGAGTAATTATTTTCGACTGTCAGTGCAAATGTAATATTATAAGCGCTGATATACCTTATTGGAAATCTGAATAAAAAAATCCTGAATGAAAGAGCGTCACATTTTCAAAAATGCGGCGCTCATTTATAACATGTTTCGGCGTTGTCTGTAAAAATGTGCCGCTCAAAAGTACCCCCCTGAGCACTGTGTAATGTGACCCTGGCATGATGTTTTATACAAAAGAAAACTTGGTCCTCGGCAGTCCGTACCCCATATAATTGATATACCTTATTGGAAATCTGAATAAAAAAATCCTGAATGAAAGAGCGTCACTTCAGTGTTAAGCATCTTCCTCTCTCAAAAGCGTTACTTACCACACCATTGGTGGTTGTTTCACAGTATGGCGCACCGTCATAAGCAGTATAGCTTTTCACCTCTGCAAGTTTATCAAGATGTATTTTGTACATTCCAGGACCATCGCCAAAGCTACCGACTGTTTTTGATTTCAAGAACTTGCTCAGAGCTGCAGCAAAGCCCTGCAGGAACAGAAGAATGGTATTATGGTATAGCGACATCTGCAGACGTGAATAATAATACGAAATATGTGGTTTTCTAACACGTGGTGATTTGTTTGTCACCCTTAGGAAAATCAAAAGTATATTTCACTGAGTGACCACAGGGTTTACTTCGGTAAATCGACGAAGTCCATAGACATGCCTTACTGCTTTACTCCTCCTTAGAAAATTACCTGTGAGTTATGGACAAACTTTAAAAGCCTAAGCTGAGGCCCAGACCTCCACAGCAGAAGTGACCTTAGCAAGCCCGAACGAAATGCCTATGTCTTTCTTACGTAAGCTGCAAAATTCAAAATCGCTATGGCCATCTATTTCTTCGGGAAATCTGTGGTTACTGGTTCTAGGAAAATGATATACAGTATTTCATGTAGTTCTCTGAGGCATGATACATGTAATAGCACTATCAACTATCAAGCAGAGACCAGGTAACCATGCTTTGCTTACAAACAGGACACAAAGGGCTATGGATGCCACCAACCCTCCTGTATTCGCTTCAGGATTATCACCATCAGCAATGTCCCTGCAGACAAACGAAACATTTTGGCGGTGGAGCATGTGTTGTATTTCAGCTTTACATTCTCCTTCTTCCCAGCCCTAAATGGATGAAAATAGAGTTTCATCATTTATATCATAGCAAGACAGTATGGGCAAAATGAGCCCTAAAATTATCAGCCTGCCTGCGAATTAGTTTGCATTCTCCCCTGATTTTGTAAATTCAACCTGAAGTTTGGGTGATTTACCTCGGTTTCGGTGTGACTTTCTCTGCGGTGCACTTTTTAGGGAAACTAGTTAGTTTGTGTACGCCTTTCGATGTATCGGTTAGAAGCTCCAAATCGAAATGAAAGACCTATATTTTAACCATAATTTTTAATAAGCTCATTGAATGCTGCAAACCATAAAAGAAGACTTAGAGACAGTGGAATTTTTTGTAAGTGACCATAATTATGGAAAACAATTTCCTGGCTCAAAGAGGCAAAACGGATCAGGCTTTTGTAACTTTCGGGAATACAGCCTTTTAAAGTTTAGCGTCCCACCGGCACACTTGCAAATACATTCAAACAAAAATATATGGGAGTCACATTTTTGCGCCTTTGTTAACAAGCTATCATTATTTCGAAAGTTTGAGCAGTGTCGGCTGATTTCCAACCTCAGAATTTACCTTTTGATTTTGAAATGACTTCGCTGGAATCCATCTCAAATCCCAGACTGGCTACAACGATTTTCTTCTTTCGTAGTGTCTTCTGAAGAGATTCATGTACTGGTTTGCTTTAATCATCAAAAGCTTACGGGAATGTCCTTGTCACCGCATTATCTGAGGGTGGTCGAAGAAGGAGAAAAAACCGAAGACAACTAATGACAGTAAGCGTAGGCCTCAGTCGATACCGTAGGTGGGTACTTTCGACACTAGCCCTCAGCGTAGATACTCACCTCTGAGAGCTGAAATAGTCGTTTCATTCAATACAACCGTTGTAACTGGATTCTCTTCATTAACATTTATGCTGAAACAAGTGGTACTGATTCCATATCCTTAATAACTTACGACCGCGCAGAAATAAGTTTGATTTATGCCAAGTAAACTCTTAACAACATAGAAATTATCCAATCAATTATCCAGTGGACCTGTCGACTTTTGACCTCTCGTGACGTCACAGAATCGATTTCAATTATACTGAAGTCGTGAGCAGTCACGCTGATGGTTTTTTGATAATATCGATTGAGTCACAGCTCTTGCAGAAACGCTGCTTCATGTGTGCGTCCAGATGTGCTGTCCTACATACCGTATCAAATCTGTGGGCTGAACTGTTGGCACCGCTCATTTCCTGACACCAGCCACCATTCTCCGAGATACGAGAGTCTACCTTTGAAAAGAAACAGGGAAGAAAAAAATCAGAATCACTTGACTTGTAACAAACCATGAAGAACAAGAAACGCAAAGAGTACATTTACAAAGTTAATTGTACAAGGACAGTGACAACAGATTATCCACCTCTACCCCTCCTTTTCACATGAGTCTCGGACAAGGTTCCCCACTCTTCTGTTATTTACCGTTGCAACACTACTTTTGTATTACAGTGAAACTCGAATATAACGAGCACGGATAAAACGAGTTCTCGCATGTACCGAGCAAAATGAAAATCCCCGTTTTTCCTTCTTTGAAATAGTAAACTTGCCTTTCATATAACGAGCACAATATCCGCTAAACGCGGCCCTTACGAGGTAACCGACCTGCAATTAAGCCCTCGCAACCCTTTCGTCCGCAATAAAACGTTCAGCCGCGAGGAACTCGAACGTTTAGGCTACGTAACAGTTGCCAACAATTATAGGCAAGTCTCGCTGTCTCGCTTATGTAATTTACCGGTAGGATTACCGGTACAAACTAGTTGCGCAGTAGGCCAAGAAGCGGGGTAGGGAAGGATGCAGTGGAGATGTGACCATGCGACGGGAGGAAGATGGGATTGATAGGCTCGGCTAATGATTGGCCAAGCCTGTTGTTTAGAATAATCATTGATCTGAGCTTTACTTATTTTGGCAGTTTGATCTGAACTTGATCTGAACTGTACTTTTCTAATTACATTTCAGCTCAGTTCACAGCTAACTTCAGATTAATGTCGAAATGAGAACGGATTATCGGTGGGTTTTGGGGTTGTTTTTTTTTGCGGGGCGAGTGGAAAGAAAGCGATCCGAGTGGGTGGGAGGCGTTTCCCATCTATCGCAGTCGTCGCCAGTCAAACTATGACACTGCTCTGGGTGTGTGAAGGCGTAACTTCACCCCGCCCGGTTCCGTTGCCTGTTACAGCTGTAAGTAGTGTAAGTTACTCACATCGGCGTAATCTAGCGTGAGGTTATTTGTCCACCGCAGTTTCTCTCTCAATCTCTTTGAGCTGGATTGAGAAATGGCAAGGTGAATGGGCAATGTCCGATATACGCTATGTTAAGACTATCTTCACCGCTTTGAAAGACTATATTGTGCTGAATATGTTTTTACATAGACAGGCAACCGAACACGCATTTTGTATTTTTGCATCGATTGCTTCTTTATCTGCCAGCCTGGTACCTGGCGCCAGGCTGTCAGCCCCGTTAGATTGCAGCTCCCAATCATCCTTTTGATGGCGATTTAATGTCCAGTGTTTGACTTGATCACTTACGGCAGTACTGTACTAGTCTGGTCCACGTGACAGACAAGACGCCGGTAGCTGTCTGATTTACAGCCTAAAAAAGCCTCATTATTTGTTCACAAATTTTCAACCCCATACATATTTGCTTAGCCCAAGTGCTTTCGAGAAAATGCAGCTTGAAAGTCGGGATTTTCACGCAACAATGACCGCCATAACAGGCCTTCTATTTAGTTTGGCACTGAGGCATGAAACACTTTCCATTTAAAAAAAAAAAAAGGAAAAAAACCGAGATTTTAAAATCTCCTTTCTCTTGCTCCATCTGAACGAAGCAGCAAGGAGGTTAGCGGTCTTAGAATTGAACGCAATAAATTTTGGTATTCTATTCATCATGAGCTCTGTAATGTCCAAATGTTTGCAGTACCATCTAGACAACCTGCCTTTTGTCCCCCCCCCCNCCCTTTTCCAAAAAAAAAGCAAGAAAAAACTCGTGAAAGCTATCACGAAAGAGTCTTGCAGAAAAAGAAAGAGAGAAAGAAAAAACGGCATGTTGGCATAGACGGTAAGCTTTTATATTCTTTTCTCAGATTATTAGCAGCTTAAAAAAAACAACTTTTTTTCTAGACACTGTCTTTGGATGAATACATCGTACCTATAGGGGCGCTGAATCTGTGAGGCTGTGTGTTGGATTTTAGCTTATTAGATTAGCTAACGTTGGCAAAGTCACGTTGCCAATGCTTGATATACAGCTGTATAAAGGTGATGTTTGAACATTTTAGAAAATATTAAGGAGTAGTTAAATTGTATTTGATATATACAATAATGTATTGGTAAACTCAGATTCATAGATTATAGTAATGGACTCTAAGCTCCTGGTAATGCGATCAAAGATTGAAAAAACAATTATAATTTTTATTAGAGCCTAATCAAAATGATTCTTCCTAGTTCTTCTTATCAAATATGAATTTGTTTAAAAACCCAACTTAATTTACCTAAGACGGTAATTTTGGACTTCAGAATAGCAGCCTTAAAAAGGTTGGAGATTTCTCTTCTCTCCCTCTAAACTCCATTTGCACGGTAACATGCACGCAAAATAGATCTCCTCTGATGATACTGATGTCAAATTGATCTTAAGCCGTCATGATCCAAGTGTGGCCCAGCCAAAGGGTAAAAAACAAAACCTGTCTAGAGAGATGTAGCTTTCACTGAGGAGCTCTACTGACTTGCTCTCCGACTGAAAGAATTTTCAAGCTATTCAACATCATTCTTTCACGGGGCATGGTCAGTGGGTGCTATAGTGCCCATCTCTGTAAATTTAGAACAGCAAACCATAAACAGGAAGATGGAATAACCTGCCATTGGAAGAACGCAAGTGCAACTTTTGTAATAGCCCTTTTGCTCTGGGCGATGAATTTCATGCTCTGTTTGAGTGCAAAATGTTGATGCGGAAAGAAAGAAGTATGCTGACAAAAAATACATGTTACGACCTAGCATGTTCATCTTAACTAAGCTTTTCGGCAATAACACGCTCCAAAATCTTAAGCCCTTTCTATGTTCATAAAAATAATAATCGAAAAGAGCAACTGATGCAAATATAGTAATCTTCCGGTGGTTCCATACTAGTACAACTGGCTATTGTATATTTGACTGGTTGGCTGACCTGCTGACATTAGTCACAGGACTGATTGATGGAAGGATATGACTATATTATGATTGGTCGACTGATTGATTGATGGAACGGCTGGTTAGTTAATGTGTTGATTAGTTAATATGTTGATTGATTGATTGACTGACTGATTGATTGATTGATTGATTGATTGATTGATTGATTGATCTGTTGGTCGATTTGTCGATTGATTGGTTGATTGACTGATTGGTTGGTTGATAGATTGATTGATTGGTGGATTGAATGATTGATTGGTTGGTTGATTGGTCGGTGGTTGTTTGATTGATTGGTTGATTAGTTAGTTGATTGATTGGTTGGTTGGTTGATTGGTTGATTGAAGGACTGACTGATTGATTGGTCGATTTCTTGCTGGATGATTTATGGGCGATTGATTATGCATAATAGCTATTGGCTGGTTGACTGGATGATTTGATGTCTTCTTCTACGATTGAAAGAATGCCTGATAGTCCGTCCGCTTATGACATGTTTGTGTGCAAATCGTGCACTTTGTGATACCAAACTGACCTTCACATGGTAAAATCTACATCTTTTTCTGATTCTAAAACGAGGTGGGCCGTCATGGTATGACCACTGGAACCACCTAAAAATGGGTCTCGAAGAAGCGAAAAAACGCGGACGTTTCCGGTGTTTACCCTAATTACAGTTAAGTGAGAAACAAATACTTTCCCACGTAAAAGGTCTGTTGAAATCATCTGGAAACAATGAACAAATATTTGTTTTCACATTTGGTAGTGTTCTCCATAGAGTAAACATGCATATCTTTTTAAAACGAATTTTAAGTTTTGAAACACGCATTAGGCCGGAACTTTTTTTACGCTGGCGTGTTGATGAAATTTTAGTTTAGCGATTTAGAACATAACTGATCGCTAAAAGTCTATTTCAGAATACTCCAAAACGCTTTGTTTAAATTTACAAAACGGTATTTCACGACTTTAGATCAATATTTTAACTGCTTCCAATTGTAATCAAAAGAATATCAACCTTAAAAGATACCACGAGCGTTCCATCTTAACGACACCGGTGTAATGTTGCAGGGCGGGCGAGAGCAATTCTGTTCTCGATAACGAATACGAGTTGCGGTAACAACCCAAAACAGTGATATAAAAGCTGCCCTTTCAGTTTAAAATTTCATTTATTGCATTCGTTAAAATACTTCCATGTTTTTGCATCAAATTTATTACGATATCATTGAAAACGCAATCTGCAATTTACACCTTGAAGGCCCTCAGTATTCTACTCCCTTGCATTCGAAATTATTCAGTATCGAATGGATTCTGAGAGTGCTTTGTCAGCATAGCACTGCACTAGCGCACGTAGTCTTGACGGTGTCGCATTAATTTTTGCTCTTCAACATTGGCAAGTTAGGAACCAAAATTAAGAATTGTATTCTTATTCGTATAATAAATATCATGTATCTCCATTGTTTGAACACAGCCGTTGGTGATTAAACACAAATCACAAATTCATGCACTTTCCATATAACAGTCTAGATCTAATGATTAGATGTAGAAATTAGTCCTTTCATTAAAGAGCGATGCCACATTATCCGTTCCAAAAAATTGACTGTGATTCTGTCCCTCGCCAAACATTCAAAAGCCACAAATAAAACATAATAACCCGTTCTTTGTGAATTTTTTACTGCATTCTGTGACTTCTTCACCGCGTTCTCAATGCTACTGATGTCAGCTTGTAATTTTTTCTTCACTAAACAGATATAGGCTACTGGGAAAAAAGAAAAAAAAAAGAATGGCTGGCTGAAAGAACAAGAAGTCAAAAAAAGAAAGCAAGATGCAAACTGGGTGGAAGTAATTGCAATCTCTTAATCACAAATCAGAAATATTCATGTGTCCTCAGAATATGGCCTAACAAAAAAGAAAAAGTAATACAAGAGCAGGGGGGAGGACGGGGGTGGGGAGTACTTGGGTAGAGGCAATTGCACTACTACTATAACACGTAGTTCTGCATATTGCCATATCTTTCAATGAATTAAGAAGTATGGCAATGTTTACAGCAGATGATGTGATTGCTACCGCTGCCAGGTACCACAAGACTTGTTACGCTTGTAAAGCTGCAGAAGATAATATGAGAAGACTTTGACACTACTGTGAGACATGTTGAGTATACACTTATTCACAACCCTGTCAGAATCACCCATTTTCAAATCGGATTTCAGGTCTGTCGGCACACAGAAAACAAAACTATCGTTGTTACAATGTCCAAAATATATGGAAAGAGGGTAAAGAGTGCAACCCGTTAGAAAATTGTTCTCAAAACTGCACAGCTCTTGCGACAAGAGGTAATCTAAATGCCGTTTAGCCGTAACCAGCCTGAGAATAAAAATGGATTTATACACAGTCTTTGGTCAGCTAATCGATTCCCCCCTTCTGTCCATACTCGTGAACTTTATTTTGTTCATGATCACTTTCACAGACCAGTGTTTGCACCAATCTCAGGTTATGGAGAGCATGTCTTGTTCCAACTTTCACAGATCTTCTTGTACTCTTTAGAGACAACTAAACATTAGAATGATGCGGGTGCCAGCAGGTACCTACGAAGCGATCTAGGAGGAGCAAAAAATGTACTTTGGATTAATGGTATTTTTAGAAGAGAATGTTATTTGCACCTCCTGCGTGAACAGATTTGGGGTATCAAATGACATTTACAAAATCTGTTTTAACTTCTTTCATGAGATGAGTGGTATGCCCTCCTGAAGTACACAAAATATTATTCGTCTTTACACAATATGTTGATAATAAAGACCATAATCCCGAGTAGCCGAAAAGATTCTCTCATTCAGCAGATGGAATTTCGGACGACTGTGCAACTTTGGAGAAGCAGACCGACATTCAAAACTCAGACATGACTTCTGAATGTTACAGGTTTGCTTTTATTCTGTCAGTATAATCAGTGAATAATAACAGAAGAAATGGAAGTTAAACCTGTCTCGAATGAGCAATAGGGCGTTATGCCATGGGTGATCACTGCTCACAGCTAAATCTTACCACAATGGCTAGATTCATGTCGGTCTGCCTCATGAGTTTGCTCAAGCATTTAGAATCTTGTAAGTGCAAGCATTTTGCTGCAGTGTTATACGCAATGGAAACTTAGTGCCACTGCAACTGGGGCAAAATCTTGTCACAATACTGACCAGCCTGTTTACGCAATAACAGATGTGCTTATAAAGATGGCAGAATGATTGGCGTCTGACTTAGCTCGTTTTTGAACTGAGCGCTTTTAATTTTGCTGAACTAATGAGTCAGTAGAAAATACGTAAGTTGAAAATCTCAGTATACACCTTTGTGACGCACCTCGTCGACGCAGATATAAAGTGTTGCATGTCAATGGAAAGGGCTTGCTTTACCCTATCTGAAAAATAGTACCATTATGTTAAGCGGTATTCATTTTGCTGAGTTAGAGAGGCGGTTGTACAGTGGGGTAACTGAAAATTTCAGTCCGTCATAGTGCCTCGTCTAGCCATCAGAGATATAAAGTGTTGCATATCAATGGAAAGGTCTTGCTATGCTCTGTTTAAAAAAATGTATCATTACATTAAGCGGTATTGATTTTACAGAACGCCAAGGGGTTGAAAACTCGTATTTTACTTAAACAAAGAAGGATCATTACGGACGCCTACCATCCACAGGAGGGTTCTGCCAAGGTGGGCCCACCTCATTTTCGTTATCACTTGGCATAAGGAACCTGTCGTAAAAGCGGTATGTTGGTATCAAAAAGTGCACAATCGATGTAACATCCTCCCCCACTATGAATAGTTTGACTGATTGATAAGCATAGATTAGTAAATGATATGACTGATTAACGTTATTAAATGTACAATCTGTCCCGTCATTTGGTTTTTG
Organism: Ellobium chinense; assembly: GCA_033807755.1. Taxonomy (NCBI): domain Eukaryota; kingdom Metazoa; phylum Mollusca; class Gastropoda; order Ellobiida; family Ellobiidae; genus Ellobium; species Ellobium chinense. The sequence continues at coordinate 855,854 of JAWQUT010000191.1, forward strand.
TCAATGGTTGCTCATTTGCCACATGTGGGGTCTGAGCTTTGTTATAATAAACTTGTTATACTTGTTTAAAAATAAAGGAAGTCCATATGACCCTGCAAATTACACACCTATTACCCTCATCAGCTCTATGGCTAAACTGTTCTCAAGTGTTCTAAACGACAGGCTGACAAAGTATTTCAATGAAAATAATATTTTAAAATCAAATCAGTCAGCCTTCCTTCCGGGTACATCCACCACAAACCACCTTTTTGCCCGTCACTGCCTAATAGAATATACCAAAAGTAGACAAACGCCCATGTAATATGCCTTCCTCGATCTGAGCCAAGCTTATGATCTGGTGTGGAGAGAAGATGTTTCTAAAAATGCTGTGATATCACGGGTAACTTTATGAATGTTGTTTAATCCATGTATAGTGCAGTAGACTGTAGAATGTTCGGCCATTACCTTTATTTTGAAAACATCATATTGTATCCATGTGATGTTCTGCAATAACATCGTGGAGAAATAAAATTGAATTGAATAGATGTTAGGATGATCTTAAGCCGTCATGGTCCAAGTGTGGCCCAGTCGAAGGGTTAAAAAAAAATAAAACCACTTCTCTAGACAGATGTAGCTTTCACAGCAGGAGCTCTACAGATTTGCTCTCCGACTGCAGGAGTTTTTGATTTATTCAGAGTTACTGCCAACGCCCTCTGTTCAAATACATGTCTAGCTAAACAAATTCAGGAATGTTGTCTTTTTCTTGAGAAAGCATTATTATCTCCTCATACAGATGAAAAGGGCTGCACTGAATTCCTTTTTACCATACTAACTACAAACAGAAGACAAAACGGACGATACATGAATAGAGCATCGTGCTGATTGTCTACCAATTGAAATTACATATAAACGTAGATGGCTATATATAATCCTACTCCAATTTGCCCTTTTCGTTTGTCTGATATCTGAGATCTCAGATTTGCAAGATATATAGTGTACGAAGAGGAGCTGAACTTTCCTTTCATAGAGGGAGAAAACAAGAACTGGAGTGTGAAGATTACAGCTGCATATAATCTTTGACCTGTTTCGACCTTAAAAAAGCCAAACTTATTCACATTTTTTTTTCAATTGATATTTTCATCTAAGCTTGTTCATTCGTGCATTGGTGTGAATATGTGTGTGCGCGTGTGAATTTATATATGTGTGTATGTGTGTTGGGGAAGGGGGGGGGAGACAAAGAAAGAAAGAAAGAAAGAAAGAAAGAAAGAAAGAAAGAAAGAAAGAAAGAAAGAAAGAAAGAAAATGATGGAAGTTAAGGCATTTCTAACACAGTCAGAGTGAACGCGATTACTTGTTATGTTGGAACAATGTCCAGGTTGCATCTCAACCTTACCTTAAATCTGCAAGTATTCGCTTAAGATATTATTTTTTTATGTGTATTAAAAGGGTTTGTTTCACTTTGTTTGAGCTGATCTTGGCTTTGTTATAAATTATGAATTTGCACTGCAGATTTGCCGGCTGTTGCCAAGCTACTTAGTGCTGGGGATTTGGAGTAATTTTCTATTCTGATGAACTGAACTGAGCTTGATCCTTGATCTGATCTTAATGAAATTCAAGGCGAACTGAGCTGATCTGAAAAATACGCAATTTTCCTAGTACTGAGCTAAACTTCATCTAAGGGCATTTTTCCCTTAGTGAGTTTATCTTGATCTGAACTGACCTTTTTGGTGAACTTGCCCAACCCTGATGTGTACTGATTCAGGGCTGTTTTTCACGCAGCCCCAACCGCATTGCAACAGACCGCAACCGGAAAATCCGATCAAGATGCCTTAAGATACGATTGTACAGTTTCCACTGTCATTCACACAGAAAATGTGACTTAATGCAGAGGTGACTTTGATGCCGCACACAAATAGAAAACTGTAATTGCTGTGTCAGCTAGAAGTTTTTTGTGGGTTTTTTTTTGGTGTGATGCAGCTCTCATGCGTCGCAGGGCGGATGCTGTGGACGATTATAGTCATAAATTATGAGCCTAAACTCTGTTGCCGCAAAAGTGCATCTTGTTTTGCTAGGCGCTTCGAGCTGTTTGGTAAACAGTCCTTTGACAGCAGGTATTGTTCTAGGTAGTAGAGCCCTGCAGTTCTCTCCCCCCTCCCCGCCCCAAACACACACACACACACACACACACACACACACACACACACACACACACACACACACACACACACACACACACACACACACAC
>JAWQUT010000191.1:858097-868286 GCA_033807755.1 Ellobium chinense
TGGTGAGCAGCGGGTATGGTAGGTACAGCTTAAAATAACATTGCTGTCTAGGTAGGTGTTTAAACATTTACCACTGGTGCAGAGCAGTTGTGTATTAATTATTGAGCAATTCAAGAGGCGATCGTCCTTGGGTCGTGCTGCTCTAAAGGACCCAAGAGACACCGCACCATATAGGGCTCAAATGGATAGGTAAGATTGGAATGCAGTAATCTAAGACAAGACCAAAATATAATACATGTCTACAGTGACCATAATTACGGACAATGACCGTTGCCCGTGTTGTCTGCCAGCCGACCATTGCCTCTCCTCAGGTGAACAATTCCTACCGTCGCGCCCAGCGTTCTGAAAGGAGATGCGCATTAAATATTCTATTCCTGCCTTCAAGTGTAGCGAGCGGACGATAGAATCTATTCTATCACAGTATCACGAAAGTGTGCAAGTCATACCGTTTTGCCAGCTTTTTGTTTTAGCTTGAGCTGTTCACAACTCTGTTGTCCGTACAGTTTCTTCATTTCGTTCAACTGTTTGGAGATTTCGTCCCTCTGTTTGCGGAATTTCACCACTAGAGGAGAATTTGTGGCGGACTGCTCTGGATCAGATCTGGAATTACAGTGGGAATCGGTAGAAAATATGACATGGGCGAAAATTGAATGAGTAAGAGCAATGCTGGTAGTATGAGTAGCAGAAAAATCATGCGCGGAGTGGAGGTGGTAATATTATAGTTGTGGTGGTTGCATAAGTATTAGTAATAATAATAATAAACGCACCCTGTTAATTGGATGGTTCCCTTCAGGTATCATTTATTCACAACACAAGACACTCCTTTATTTTGAGAAAGATTTAAGAGTTCTAATTCGCATTTCCTAGCTCAGGTAACCAAGGCCGGGGTGGCAATATTTTTTAGAACACTCTTAAAAGTGGATTTTCCCCTATCTCCGTTTCGTAACTCCAACAGTTTTGAACCGACTTCGATCACATTTTGTGGGCTGTTTTATTATGGTAAAGTCAGGATCCGCAACAAAGATGTGTCATTATGAATTTTATATCTGTTCTCTGTAATATATTATTATTTCCATTACGTAGTTTAAAACGGGCTTCTTCACAGGAGCAGTGATTTCTACCTACAGACTGTAAAGCAGAAAATTCCAATGATCGAGATAGATAGAGAGAGAGAGAGAGAGAGAGAGAGAGAGAGAGAGAGAGAGAGAGGAGAGAGAGAGAGAGAGAGAGAGAGAGAGAGAGAGAGAGAGAGTTAAATATCAAAGAGAGAGTAAATCAGCCCACCTGCTTAAATCCACCTAAACTTGGTCCATAATAGTGTTAATTTTTTTTTAAGCCTAATCCCTATGGTGATGAGTTAGAAACCAGAGAGAGAGAGAGAGAGAGAGAGAGAGAGAAAGAGGGAGAGAGAGAGAGAGAGAAAGAGAGAGAGAGAGAGTAGAGAGTAAAGAATAGACTTGCATGAGTTTTCTGTACAGTAATGGTGGTAGTAGTGCCACATGTCGGTGAAGAGTGTTTGGAAATGACAACAAACATTATGGAAATTAAAATAATAAATGTATCATCGATGTTCAGAATAAAACAATGCTCGAGATAAAAGCCAGATACTGGTCGTTAACAGGGCAGATATCTTCTTCTACACCATATGGAATTAAATGTATTATTCATGTATCAACTAGATATAATAAAAACCAAAGATAACTGAGTATGGTCCAAATTTAGGACGAATGTTCCGAGAAGGCTGAAAACTAGAGGATGATTTGTGGAAAATTTGACTGAATTGGTGGAAGTTTAGTCACCTTACGTTAACGTCCAGTTGTAGCAGAGTTTTGGCTATTTCTGAGAAGGGTCTTGCATTCTCGTCAGGTTGCCGACATGTGGATACTTGGAAAATGCTCAAAGGGGAACCCTCATTAGCGGGATTCGAACCCATGACTATTCGCGCCAGGAGATGAGCGCTAAATTTTACGATCACCTATCAGCAGTTCCCAAAGTACTCGACTGAGCAAAGACATGATGAATAAACATGAAGTCGAATATCAGGTAAATACAAAGCCTAAAATGACCGAATTCTACTTTTTGTTTTCCTCCTTGCATGGGTTTCTTAGAATGGATGAATAGATTCATAAGAAGAGACATGTCAAAACAACAATAAAAACAAAGTAAATCGCATTTTCTTGAATAGGCGATAGTTATCATCACTTATGGATACGTCAGTCTGTCTGTCCATCCATCCATCCATCCTTCCTTCCATCCATCCATCCATCCATCCATCCATCCATCCATCGAGCCATCCAATTATCCGAGTCAAATGTTTAACTAAATACCTTACAGTCCGTCAGAATGAGGTTTAAATCGCCTTTCGACTGCAAAAGCTATAGCCATTACATGATACGTGTACTTTCATTAAGTGGGAAAAAATGAGCCAGCGTTATTCTGTCTGACATATAGTCATTTGAAATGACTGGGATATACTCCTTGCAATGGAAACAAATTCTGAGACTACTGTAAGTAAAAAACAGTGTTTCATTATAAAAGTCCCAATATCTGCAGCACGAACAATCAAATAATTTTCTTACAATTGCTAATTATTCACCAATAAAAACAATAGTCTTGTGTACAGAAATTATTTTACTTTCGATTTCTATAAGGAACAAATATTCGATGAGTGGCCTAGATCAATTTCAGCGCCTGATATCTCAGATCCCCAATGTAGCGACATAAGCCTTATTTTGACTGGCTGCAAGACATATTATTATTTACCTGAAGATCTGTATTGTTCGCTGCAGAGGTTCATTTTGCCTGATCATCATGTAAAGTAAGGCCATCACAAGGATAATCACCAGCGCTCCTGTCACCTTCTGCGAATACATTGAAACATAACATGAGTAATGATAAAAATACAGGAATTCTCAGCATTAAGTATTCCACCAAAGAGGCCACTACAAGGATAATCACCAGCGCTCCTGTCACCTTCTGAGAATACATTGAAATATAACATGTGTAATTATAAAAATACAGGAATCTCAGCATTAAGTATTCCACCAAAGAGGCCACTACAAGGATAATCACCGGCGCTCCTGTCACCTTCTGAGAATACACTGAAATATAACACGTGTAATGATAAAAATACAGAAATTCTCAGCATTAAGTATTCCACCAGAGGCCACTACAAGGATAATCACCAGCGCTCCTGTCACCTTCTGCGAATACATTGAAACACAACGTGAGTAATGATAAAAATATATGAATTCTCAACATTAAATAGTCCACCATGACAATGACAACGGTAACAAAAGTATAACAAAACATACTGTACTATCACCACTGGCAGATAAGGACAAAATTAGTAGTACAAAATAATACAGTGCCACAGAAGACAAGGACGATCCGTTCACTACAGGCACAACCGCCAGACGAACAATTGTATCATTGCAGTTATTATCATCATTGGCAATAACAGCAATACCAGAACATTGACAGTAACAGTGACATCAAAACAAGCATATTAATTACCAGCAACAACAACAAGAAAACAAGGACAGCATCTATTGCAGAACCAGTTACGACAGTATCAATAACAAGAGACACAAGACAGCAAGTTACATAAGCAACAATTGAGACACTAGGCTAACAGTAAACCAGAAGCAGCAAAATGAGTAACTGCTGCAAAAATATCCTGATCAGCAGTCAGCAGAGTGCATCTATAAAACAGAGAATATATTTATGGAATCCTTTCAGATTGCAGGAGCCTAATTGGTAAAAAAAATGGACTATCCGAGTCGATAGTAGCAGAGTACTGTCCAGAGTCCAAAGGACAGATTGTGTAGAAATAATCATATAACATGAAACCACACCGCAAAAGTGGTGAAATTCAGTTTTGAATTTGTAAAAAAATAATTGTTGCAGGCAGTGTTTCCCAATGGCTTCAGCGGATTTCATTTGTGCGGACCTGTGATCTGCAAAAGAAAGCCAAATTTTTAAACCCTTTTCATGTAATTTAAAATTGTGAAAAATCTAACCAAAGAACCCCCACCGCAAACAGTATATCATTTGAGCACAGTGGTGGCACCAGACCTGCAGACTAGTCTTGGCCATCTCGGAAAATTCCCGTGGTTAGAGAAGAAATCTTTATTAAATGGCTCAAAGAAGCTTTTACAATTTGGCTCCTGCAACCTTCAGTGTTAACTAGGCAGACTTATAATAATAATATCATGAGTTGAGTGTTACCTTAAACTATTCATGTCATATCTTACTGGACAGCGTAAGAGCGGGCGAAACGTAAAATTAAAAAATAAATAGGATGAGATGCTATCAACCAAAATGAAAATGACCGAGAAGACAGAAGATGTCTACAGTCCATTTTATAATGCTTGTTCTTCCTACCTTCCTCTCGGCTGAAATTATCCCACAGTTATTATCATTTCCCCCACCTCCACCCTTCAAACCTTCTCAGCTCGATCGTCTTAAACGCCACCGTCAAAACCTACCCAAAGTGCTTAGAAATGATATCAAAATTTGCACTTTATTTAAAGGGATATGAGTAGATATTTGTTTCATAGCCTAAAAACTCCACATTATAGTTTCAAAAACTTTGAACCGCTCACGTTTTCCTTCCGCCTGACCATTTCTGAAAAAAACATCACTGCAACATTAGGATTTTCACTTTCTGTACGCCGCCGTTACTCATGTTGTGTGATGTCATAAAGCGAGAAAAGCTAACAGACGATTGGTGCAGACGCAGCGCTAACTGTCTGGTTCAATCGTCTGCTAGCCTACCTAATTTTTTTTTGATGTCACACAGTTGGAGTAATGGCGGTGCGTGTAGGGCGAAAATCCCGACTTTCCTGCTGTGTTTTCTTGGAAACTCACAGGCAAAAGGAAAAATATACATTGTATGTAAAAATAATGTGAACTTGTTAGGGTGTGAAGCAAATGACTACCCCTGTTCCTTGAATTTGTTAGATACAACGTCATGCGTCAATGCAGATGATAATTAAGTACAAGCACAGAGGTACACACACAAACACATACAGACACATTGACATTCGGACAATACACAAACATAAACATACACACACACTCTCTCTCTCTCTCTCACACACACACACACACACACACACACACACACATACATACCGACACATACACACGCACAAAAACACACACACGCGCATATACAAATATAGATATGTATATATACGGACATCAGGATGCGTGCGCTCCCTTCCTCTTAAACACACCCTTCAGCACATCTGCCAAGAACACCATCTCCGAAGGTGAGCATAATGGCACTCGGCGGCTGCTTCGTGATGGCTCATAGCATTCATTAAATATGTAACACAATGATTGATTATTGACGTGGTGTCTTGTGCCTGTTACCTTTTGCCATCAAAGAAAACAAGATCTTATTCTCTCGTACTGCGCCATGGAATTGTTCAAGCGAGCCAGAACAGATGTAGGCATCCACCAATCGTGTGGATGAATAACTTCTGGAACTTATTATATCGTTATACATAATGGTCGTGGTATCAAGTTTACGCATACTGCGATAGACCCCGCTCATTACTGTGAACCCCCTTTGGAACCCCACACATTTCGGACCTACTTTGACCTAATTTAATGGAAAGCTTTCTTCTGTAAAAAGATTGATCTAATTGTGTGACCATGATGTTCCGCGACAAAGTGCGTCTATGATTTTTCTTTTTTATTTTTTATATGGCTATTACAGATTAACGGGCACATATTTATTCTAAGAAACCTGCGCGCATGTTATTTCTGCTGATTAGTACATGTGTTTTAAGTAAAACGTTGAACTTTTCATGAAGATTAAGTTTTTTTTTAATATATATATTTAGAGATACTCGCTCAAATAAGATCAAATTGTTCCTAAGGCTGAGAAATCTACACTAATTATACCCTCTCCCTACGATGGATTGATAGGCGGATGGATCTCCATCATCCATCTATGATTCATCTGTCATCTTTCCATCGTCTAAACATTACCCATCTATTATCCATTTGTCCAACATCCATCTAGACTATACTATATATCCTTCATCCCCATTTACCAAGCATCTATTATCCATAATATATCATTTATCTGTCACCCGTTTATTATTCATCATCCACGCATAATTTATCCATTATCCATGCATCATTATTATTCGTATATCATCAACCCATTTTCATCTAAAAGTCATCTATCATCTATCACTAATAGGAAATAATTCCAAAACTGGTTCCAGAAAAAAAAAATCCATGACATCAAAATCTGTAGTAGTCCTTGATAGTAATGTGATTGGCAATAAGTCTTAAATATAACTGTTGTTTTGTGAGTGATAGACAAATTATTTATGAGGAAATTATCATAGTCCAAATGTCATTGTTGTTAAAGGGCGGGTCATCATGCTTGCATAGTTTGATTTATCTCTTTGCACAAGGAAATTTCCTAGAAAATTTGATCAAAGTATACCCATATAACTTTTGTGAAAGTACGAAAATCTGTTTTTCGTTGCGGTTGGGGGTTGTGGGATAAAATATAATAAGAAGGGTACAGTTATGATATCTGTAATAGTATATTATATTGAACCAAGGATCCATATATATATACTCGTATATACTTCTAGATCTTTCTCTCATGAGGTCATTTCCAAAATCTCAGATTACTGTGGGGCAGAAATTTTTAGTGGGGCATATAAAATGCCCCATAATTCTGAGCACCACATAGACCTCTCTCATGCATGGGGATAACCCCCCAAAAAATCTGCCACAAAGACATCTGACAACGATATTTATACACTTTCATTTCACCAGTTACGGCCCTTGGGTATTAAGCGTCGGCTATCTCGACTAGGTCTAGCCTACCTAGCTAAACTTGGGCCGGAAGATGAGAGTTCTAAAATTAGACTGACGTGGCTCGAAGTCGTGAAGCCGCGTTATCTGCAGCGATTGGACGAGCCAGGCAGCCAGCTCAGAGCGTCGCTCGGACACGTTGATTTTGTCTTTTCTGCGCAGTCTAAGCCTAGTCTATGCAATCTGTGGTCTAGATTTAAGATCTGGACCTAGATCTGCAACATGGAAACACGAAGCGGAAAACGGTTGACGCTGTTCTCAGATATGATAGCTCTTCAGTTTCTCGAATACGCAAGAAAGTCAGCAAAGAGGCAAGTCCAAAAAAATAGTAGGCTAGGTGTATGACTTCAGGGAATGGGGAAATGTGATCTACAATGGCTAGGTCAGGCAGCATGGGAATGTTTGGATTAGTTATGGAATAAAATAAAGTTAATCTCAAAATCTTTACTAGTCTAGGTACCCTTTTGACAAAGTTAAAATCAAGCGACAGACCTAAGCAGTTGCCAGTGGCGCAAAATCAGGGCCGGCGACGATAAGTCAGTCGGGCAAGTTGCACGAGATCAATTTTTTCATCCCTCTGTGTACAGGTCTAGTATGTGTTAAAACCTTTCTATTTAAGGCATTAGGTTGGTCTAATCTGGCTTGATCTAAGCCCGAGGCTGCGTTCCTTTTTTTTTCCTCGCCTCACGGAAGAGTTTTAACTAAGATATTTCACTGTTTTTTTTTTAAGATCTAATTTAGTCTAATCTAGACATGTAGACGAGCGAAATGCTGTGGAATTGATATCAAATTTCGGAATTTTTGGCATCGATATCAGACGTTAGATATTCTTCTGCTTGACTGTTTAAGTTAGAAGTTCAACGCATGATATTTTTTAATGAACCTACGATTCCCCATACATAGTCTAGGCGATCGGTGAAAACTAAGTAGCCCTTCGATAGAACGGTCCTCGACACGTCACTAGGCTGACAAAGCTGAACGGGGTGAAGGCTGCGACCTCGATGAAGTCATGTGATCTTAGTGCCTCAAAATGGCGGCGTTGCGGAGATAAACATTTTGGGGCCTGCTAGAAAAGTTATTTTCAGCTAATTCTCTTAGATTGGCGAAAACTAGTCCCACCAGGATAGATCTGGGGTCTCATACGCAGGTGCTGATGGCTGACCTAACCTTTAGAGTATTGTCCGGTATCCAATTAAAGACTTGGTTCCGAACGGGACTGGTTTCTGATGAGCCATTGTGAAATTCCCTCACCTGTTTGCTTGAGTGAGCTAAATCTACCTCTCTATGAGGAAACATAGGAAAACATGAGCAGGGCTGCCTGTGACAAATACAATCAGTGGGTGAATTTTCAGTGTTGCATTCCAGCTACTGAGGGAGGCAGAGATGATAAATTAAACTGCCTTTGCTGTAAAGTTCTGCAAAGTATGCTCAGCCCACAGGGTGGGATTTTCATTCAAAAGCTCAGGTTTTCTTTTCCAGTTGATATTTATGTAGTGTTTTACCTATTCCACAATGATTTGCTGTTCAAGACATCTTGTTAATAATGACATTCTGACCTCACACAGGGTGTTCACAAACCCATTCTCAGTCGTTCAGGATAAAGGCCTTCACTTCTCTAAAGGTAAATTACCTCAGTTGCTAATATGGCGACCTACATTTAAAACAAAAGCTGAGACTTTCACAGCATTTTTTAAAAAATCATATCAGTGCAGTTTTAGTGGAGCTAGTTTCCATTCACCATCTAGTGGTTTTTTGAATGTGTGTTGTCGCGTTGCTAATGGATGACAAGGGAGGCTTTTGCTTGATGCCCTCACCACAAGACTGTAGAGATAAAGAGTTCTCTGCAATTGTAATAAAATATCTGAAGCTGTTCTACTAAGAAAACCAATTTGCTTTAAGAACTCAAAGTGGTGGACTATGTCACCCAGCCTAGTTGCAAGGCATTTGGTGCCTAGTGCAATTTAATGCCTCGACAAACCTGAATGCCTCAGAGTCCAAAACATAAACTGGAGTGTATTAATGTAATGAGAATTCCCTATGAGCCTATAATTTAGACCTTTTATATAATGACCTCTTGTGATGATTATAAAATGACACACTATCTCCCCAGTGACAAAGCATCCAACGTTACCAAAGAGACAGACATTCAGGACAGTGGAGATAAATATGTGCCAGGTATGAAATTTAACATACAAAGCTTTTGCTTCCCATTAAATGCATTTGTGCTAGCGGGAAATAAAATCACTCGTGTGAATGATAACTTCTGACGTAAACAATATTGCAAAACTTGTGTTGTGTCAGGTGAACAGAAGAGACAGAATGATATCAAAAGTCTTGTGGACAACTGTTAAGAAAGCACATGTGACCCGTGATCAAGGCATCACTGTGCCATGTGATGGAATGCAGGCCTATGGTATGACGAATGAACAACAATAAGGGCCATACATTGCATTATTAATGATGAGCGATCACCCAGCGAACCATCAACCAAAGGCAGCTGAACTCGGGCACGTGCCTTGGTTTTTTTTTCCTAACTGTAAGGATTATGAATTTCATGGAGTATGCACAATAACGTTGAGTTATCCATTGTTAAGTTGTGAAATCGCTGTTACTTCAGTAGTGCTAGTGGAAAACAATCATGTTTAATCATTATGCCTTCCACATCACTAGAAGTCCATGTGACATCTTATTTTTTTTTTTCAAATCAGCTTGTGGTGGGGAAGGGGGCATAGAGCATTGTGCAGGAGCAGACCATGCATCTATCTACAACATAGGCCTAAAGACATTGAAATGGTTTAATTGGAATTCATAAGAATATCAAAAGAATATTAAAGGAGTTGGTAAATCCCGATAATTCAAATAATAGTCGAGCAGATATGGCTGCAGCAGCCTGTTGCAAGTGTAATTTTGAACTGGGTCAAATGCAAGTCATTGTCTATGCTCACTGCGAAGAGTGACTAAAGTAGGTTCATGTAAAATCAAAATATATTCAATTCTCGTTTGTATTGCAGAAGCTGGATCAGCATCTTCAACAACCTTGAGATTGGTTTACAGGATTTTGAGTCAGGTATGGGGTCATGACCTGTTGGCACTGTTTTCTATAATGAATTAATTGCCCTATGTATGCGCGTCAACTTTAAAAAGTTATATTTACTTTCCAAAGAAAATAGAAATATTGGGCAGTAAACCTTCCTCCTGTCAGGTAGGTTGCTTTGTTAGCAAAATGAAAATGAGATGTTGGATTATTAACTCTCACCCTGTTTGTCGCGACTATAGTAGTGCAGAAGCCCGCTCCCATTCACTGGCTGTCACGACAATAGTCGTTTGGGAAGGG
>JAWQUT010000191.1:905509-917705 GCA_033807755.1 Ellobium chinense
ACCACCCCCACTTCTTCTACTGTGCTCTTCCTCTGAAAATACCCATCTCCCCCAGTCTCTTAACACTTCTGGAATCCTCCTCTTTTGTCTCTTCCTCTTTGTGCTTCATTTTTCTCCACATTGACATTTTCAGTCCATCCTTTTCCTGTCCTGAAGTGGTGCTGTCCCCGCCAACCGATCGGCTTTTGTCATTTTCGTGCACATCCACAGGTCATGTTTTTGTTCAAACACAGAAACGTGATTCTTTTCAATCCAGCCTACTTAATATACTCAATCCATGTCTACTCATCTGTTCGACCACACACTATCGCAAGGCACCCGCAGAATATGTCAAAATGAATACGGCCAAACACTTCTCTTCTTCAAGACTCTAGTTATCTTTATGAAGCACTCCTGCCGACATATGCATCATGGGAATTTTTGAGTAGACCTATAAGCTGCAAGATAATATATCTAGCATGTTATAACTTGCCCAAAGATATTTCTCATATTATTAGTGTCAGGATTAACATAAACGCAAATTACACAAGCAGCATTTAGTTCTTTAAAATTCTGTTGTAAATTGGCCAAATTACCTTGCCGTAGTGAAAAACAAATGTCATGACATCTCTGGTTGACAGGCGACCCTGTCCCGAGCTAGATTATAATAAATGATGTAAATTTATAAAATGCCAAATTCTTTTTAACAGCCGTCGAAACAGCTCAAGTAGACATGCATGTTATTAGATTTTTTTTTTACATGATACGCCAATCCAGAGTACTCGTAGCTGGGTTTTCTGTATGTGCTGATAATGTCTCGCATAAGGACCATTTTTTTGTTTTTGTTCGAAAACAAGCCTGAATTCTGGGTTATGGTATTATAGTGGGGAAAAAAAATCAGCAGAAGGACACCTAGCAGTCATGACCCAGGTATGGCACAGCCCCTTTAGAGTGTCAGGAAGTTACAGATACAGGGCCGAAGCACTTGTTAGACGGGGATATCTTCTTCTTAAGATCTTCTGTTGCCTCGCTCTCCGAGTAAGAGGGTTTCCTATAATTATTTTCTGGGCTGAATGTTGAGTGCATATATTTGCAGGAAGTTGGCAAGTGGGAGTGCAAGCACGCAGCTGTCCCCAGATGAATACAATATTAAGATTGTAACTAGCAGCAATATATCTGATTTATTACNAAAAAAAGAACAAAACAAACACAAGGCAGTTCTTTTCAAGAAAATGCGTCAACATATTTTTAGAGCACATTGGTCTCTCCAGAGAAACGTATATTTACTTTGTTCACGCTGTGCTGTCTAAAATGATAGAGAGAGAGAGATCAACAAGCCTATGAACCGGCCCTGGTGGTTTCACAGGCTTAACTACTGTGCCGGCTGCACATTCATTTTTTCGAGTTTCAAACAAGATTTAAGGTTGGAAAATCTCCAGAATATATTACCAGCAGAGTTCCATTTAATATCCTACTAACATCACACTCTGTGGCTACTTAAAAGTAGAACTCGCTAAACATGATCATAAAAATAACAGCGGAGAAGGTTGGTTCCAGTGGGAATCCGGCGGTTTACCGCTGATTCACTATGGACAGAGGAGGGGACCAGCTCATATTTTCTGTGTCTCTTTCTCTCTCTCATCTGGGCACAAATGCATACATATACGAATACACGTGCACGCGCACACACATGTACACATATACTATGAATTATAAAGCCCCTTTAAAAGCAACATCCCTACTTTGAACGATTCGAGGTGGGAAGAGGAGGAAGCCAAGAGAGCAAAGGAAGAACATGGCAGCATTGAGAAACAGTCTGCGACTCCGCATGAAGCCTCCGCATACCTCCAAAATTAACAATAACAGCCAGGTCAGGCGCACATGCCTAGCATACAGTCTGATATCATCGCTGGAAGGGAAAGCTGTTTCATGTCATGAGTGGGATAACCACTAAGCCTGACATAACTGCACATTTTCAATCTAAACTTTGATATTCCAGATTCCCCGGGAGGACTTTTGTTCCCGTAAGAATCTCAGAAAGAGACATAAATAGTGGCGGGACTGCCGCGGGACAAGGGTACCTTGCGCTCAATGACGAAATGGAATTTAACGTCCAATTTACCGGAAATAGGGGGTCTCCTGTCTTCTTTCTCTTGCCTAACAACAAAATAAAGTTTGCTTTCAGTCCTGTTTGCTCTCTTTTTTTCCTTATCTTACTCTCCTAGCTTTGTCGATGACATGTTTTAAAACGGCTCATTGTAACTGCAGTATTGTTGTTTCATTTACATGTGAACCTGGTCGACATATCGTCGACCGGCGATCATAACCGGCTAAGTCGGTCAAAGGTCGATTTTTTTTTTTTTGCATAAAAGTATTCATTACTAACTGTTACACATTGTTTATAAATATTATGCTTGAAAAAAAATAGGAAAGTTGAGTTTTTATGAGAAATTCATAACCGTCCAACTCCCCATCGCATGAAAACCTGGCGAACACGACCGGCCAAGTCTTACGAACTGTTATATTCACCATTCATTCCTGGGTAAAAACGAAGCGACGCCCATATTTATTATCACCTGTGCACCTGGGCCTAACTCCAAACCGTCTCCAAGCGCCTTTTGATGGAACAAAAGAAATTATTGAGTGGCGCCCTTGCACGCCGCAGCAGTCGCATAGGTTTTGTTTGCTACANCTCTCTCTCTCTCTCTCTCAGTCATCTTAAATCTGCACTGGGTTTATCCAAACGGAGCAAGTAATTATGTGTTAGTCCAAGCCAAACTGAAAAAAACAAATGCAACGGGATGAATTATGGATACAAAGATCCAAGACGTAATGAACATGAGGGATACCATTACATGTTATTATGTTCATATATCTAAATGTAAAATTGTGAAGCAAAACAGAGATTGCGAGGTGTCTTCAAGACGATGTATCCACCCAGTACTACCATTTATGTGAGTCATTAGAAGCAGAAGCCGGAAAAATAGATTTAATGCTTATTGAATAAATACTCAGCGTCGTTGACGCAAGGATGGCAATTTATGAAAGAAAAAGGCAACTGGAAAATGGAGAACGAACTTTGCTGGAGAGAAATTTCAGTTCACCCTTGGAGTTCAGTGATAAAGTTCTGACACAAGTGAAAGGAAATAAAAACAGCAGGAGGGATTATCCATGTATGCAAGTAGAAGTATACTCTTACTTGGCTCCCCTCTAGCTTCCATGAAATTCTAAAAGATTCAGTATAAACGATTCAGATTGTCAGTCTATCGACGCGTCAGTATCAGCCGAAACGCAGTGCAGCGAAAGTTTGCATTGTCAGCGTTTGAATGCCATAAAATAATGCGCTGGGAAATATTTACCCCAATTAAAACGATGTGTAACTTTACAGTTTGTAATTGTGTGTGTACATTAATGGCGTAATGAATTGTTGTGCAATGGCGTTTTCACTTTTACTGTAAAACAACACTGTAACACGAATTGGCCTCGTATCCGTGTTTTAATCAAATTATAAAACAGTTTTTACCGTGATCTAATCTGTGGTAGGCGGTTAAGGTGCACTTTTTTAAAATTTCATTAATCAAAACAAAGCGAACAGCTAGACTAATTGTATGTTGGCAGCCTAGGCTATGAGAACAGTCATAATGGACGTAGAGAATACGAGACAGAGAGAGAGATTTAGTTTTGATTTGTGTCAATGGTGCAGTTATTACGAAAGCATGATAACTGAAAAATCAGTTTGAGAGAAGATGAAGTATTTTTTGTATAGGAAATTTATCATTTTTCACCGATGGTTCATTTTTGGAGCCAAAAAAGAGCTAAAGAACCAGTCAGTTTTTTGGGAGCCAAAGCCTGTTTAAAACTGCTAATTATCTGATATTCGCCCCCGAAAGAAATAGGTCTGGCAATCCCTTTCGTCAACGTGAGGAGGTGGGGAGAGGAGGGTGAAAGCTGTACAACTGCTTAAGATCATCTGAGCTCACGATTTAACACAAAGTGCAAAACTGCGCGAATCTTGAATCAGAGTAAAAAAAATTTTGTTTGTTTCATATTCCATCAAACCTCTGCTCTGGGCTCACGCATTAACACAAAAGACTAAACTAGACACATTTTGAAGCGTAGACCAATGGTACTTGTTAATCCAAAACTTCTACTTTCAACTCATACTTTAACACTGAAAGTACAGAACTGTGCGAATTTTGTGGCCCTATGCATGTACCGAATAATGCATATGATTAAAACACAAAAAAAAGATATCGCGAAGAAAAATGACAGATTAACAACGCCTCTTTCAATCTTGAATCTTCGGAGCTCAGCAAACTACTGAGAAAACACAATGATGTTGTTTCAGTTTGGTATATTGCTCTGCCCGTTTTATAAATACATTTTCAGAGACATATTCCTCATTTGTACAAAAATTAAATTGTGAAATTGTGAGGTTTATGCACGCGGCAACAGAATTCTGCTCATGTTTGTTTTTTACACATTCAAAATTAACCTGGACAAACAGTTATCATTTTCATGACGACGTTTTACTCACCGAAAACATCTTGGGTATTTAACTGTAAAACTTTACAAATATGTGTATTTTCCTTTGAATGTTCATACACCAAAGAAGTATCGGAAGCTCTCTTAGGCCCACAAATCTTTATAGCATACACTGTTCAGAATTCCCTTTATCTTGAGTGCTGTACTTGTAAGTTTGGTGATACAGTACTACAACTGAGCAAGCAAGAACCAATGAAACTATGTATATTGTTACCAATTGGAGTCACTCTACGGTCAGTATCAGCTTATCAACATTTGTCCGTCAGTAGATGAAGGAACGCCAGATAATGCTAAGAATGACCATGTTCTAAACGTACTTCCCTGAGAGAATCCTTGAGCTGTATAGGTCTATCTAAATAAACGACATGAGGATGGGCAAAAGAACAGATGCTGTAATTTCAAGACGGAAGCCACTTAGCTTTATCACGTTTGTAGGCGAAGAAGGTGTAACATATTATATCTCATTATATAGCCAATTCAGTTCAGCTCAGCTCAATTCATTTACCTCCTGTACAATCGTACATGGCATGGGAGCAAACAGTAAAGTAAATGCAAACCATATAATACAGAATTTTTAAAATTAAGTCAGAGGATTATAGGCGGATATGTCGACAATTACTATATAGTCAATATTCATGACTAACAGATTCGAATTCAAAACTTTCTTTAGGCCACAGATCAACTCTCGTGATTTCAAAATACAATTATCTGACACACAATTCACTGCAAAGACGCGTGTATGTCAGCCATTTCTAAAAGTATTTCAGTTGCAAAGAAATTCGAATTGCACCAGGTATTTACATGTATCATGAAAATTACGGAAATCGAGCATTCGAACTTCAGATATCATATCTCATCCTGAGCGACTGCTGTGAGAACATTTAAATAATAATCTAATTTCAGAGCCAATAACAGGTAATGTAGCCGTAATATTACTGAAGTGCCGTAAAACCCAAACTCGAACAAATCAACTGAAACTGAATCCATTCATACAAAGTGCTTCACGTCGGATGCACTGCACTTCACAGAAACTTACAATGCAGAGAAAATGGAATGATGAACACATTAATTTGTGCCTACTCAAAATCTAGTTAATGAGGTTGATAAAGAAAGCCAGAAATGTGGTGCGGAAAAAAACATAATGTGAGGCATAAATTTTAATCATGCTCTGCACGATGTTTTACCCCGAAGAAAGGTCACTTAAAAAACAAAATCTTAACTGCACAATTAAATGACAACAAGACTAAAAGGATAGAGACATATGTATGCATAGGGTAACTGAAGGATCTCCGGTACAGAAGGCCCATAATGACTCGTTATCTATCAATGTAGGATACACATCGAGTATTCTGTGTCATGAATAAAGTTACCTAGATCTAGTACTCGGCAGTCATGATAATGGTGCTGACGGTGAGAATGTGTTTGCCGTAATCGTAGTGGTCGTGGTGGTTGTTGGTGGCTGTGATAATGCTGATGACGATGTAGTTGCATGCTAATAGCAGTGGTGATGGCCATGGTGAAAACGGTATTGATGCTGGTGGTTATAGTGAGATTGGTGGAGTTGATGGTGGTGATGATAATGATGATCGCTGTAGTAAGTTGAGGTGATGGCGGTGGTTGTAGAAATTTGATGATGATAATGATAATGATGATGATGNCGGTCCTTCATGATTCGAGAATGTTGTAGTAGTGGCTGACGTTGTTGAGATCAGTTTGGTTTTTTTTTTCTCTCTTTTATCTAAGGCGGCAGTACCGTCAGTATTGAGGTTGTCTGGCGGCCGTGATGTATTAGATCAAAGTTCAACCGTATAAGTGCTTTGAGTGAACGCAGTATTAGCCTTCCCGAAGATTCGGGTGGGGCCGTGATCGGCATGTTTTGATTCTAGTTAGCCTGGAAGATGCTGCTCGTACCTTCTAGACTAGCATTTTTGTTTGGGCGCATCATATGATGATGACGTCATTTATTCCAGAATTTCTATTGAAATTAGTATAAAAGGCACCAGAGAGAACAATTTTGGAGTCATTACACCGTGGCGAGTGATAATATACATGTATGTTTGTGCGATCCTGGCCCTGTAACTAATCTGTACTTTTTTCTGCCTTTTCAGGCAACCCGTTTCTAACTATTCAAACTTTGTTGTAGCTTTTCAGGAATTGTGATGAGGCCTACGGATTTTTTATGCCCATACTCTGTACTACAGTATCATACTGTGAACATCATAATAATAATATGTGACTCTACGAACGGGTATTACAGCACTTTCGACTAATACCGCATGCGTAACTATAAATGACAATCATGCTCAACTATGATTACCCTGTTGAGAAAGTCGGCCCTTGCCCCTGGTTTCGACCAATATCTTGGACAAAGCAAAGAAGGGAGCTGATTTATAGTGATTGCAGTTAAGTTGGCAGCGATGACGGTAGTAAACCGAATCAAAATGAGGGTTTGAGAGGTAGAGAGAGGGGAGGAGGCGGGGAGTAAGTATATTGCCAGAGAAAGGGTATCTTTTTGTTACCGTAAAGTGGTTAAAGAGAGGTGAGAATGTGTGTGTGGGTGGGGGTTAGGGAGGGAGGAGTTGTTGTTGTTGTTGTTGTTGTTGTTGTTTTTGAGGGGGAGGGAGGGGGGAGGAGGACTGGCTATTGAGTGCAGCAGTGAGAGAAGATGTACTTGAGAGAGAGCGAAAGTAAACATTCTGTTAATCGTTATTTTAAAAAATGTGGTGTTTCCTTTTTCACTCCTGATCAGGACGTGTTCACCTTGGTTGTTTGTGTTTGGCTTTGTTCCGTCGGATGAACTTGATTTCGCCGTAAATGGGTAAGCATTTGTCACAAAGAAAAGGGGTCAGGGAAAGGGTTTAATTACGGCGAAATCGAGCACACTGGTTCCGTCTAGTGCTGGGTATGTGTCTGTTCAACCTTTTCATATTTCATGACTATTTCTCATTTTTTTTTAAAGTTCTATTACTTTTATTTTCGACATCCGAGGAAGGATGCTAGTCCGAAAAATTTATGTATCAAATTTGTTAAATTCTTACGGTTTTTTTTAATTTAGTAATTACTTGCGGATTAATGCTTTATTAATATTGATAGTGACGATAGTGATTGTGATAAATTAATGATGACGATGGTGATTGTAGTAAGTTAATGGTGATTATGACGGTTGTAATAAGTTGATGGTGATGAGGTTATTGTGGTTTGTTGATGGTGATGAGGTTATTGTGGTTTGTTGACGGTGATGAGATTATTGTGCTTTGTTGATGGTGATGAGGTTTTTGTAGTAAGTTGATGGTAACGATGGTGCTTGTAATAAATTGATGGTGACGAGGTTACTGTAGTAAGTTGACGGTGGTGATGGTGGTTGTAATAAGTTGATGGTGATGATGGTGGTCGTAGTTAGTTGATGGTGATTCTAATGAGTTGATGGTGATAATGTTGATGATGGTGATTCTACAAAGTTCATGGTGATGATAGTCGTATGATACTTGTGGTTGTAGTGAGGTTGGTTATGATGATAGTGGTGAGCTTGATGGTGGCTACTGATGTTTAAATTAAACGTCTTTGAAAATAATCTCACACATGTTTTCCAGTTAGAATATATATATAGAGAGAGAAAACCACAGTAAAGAAACAGCATGTATAACGAATGATCTAAGTGCAGATGACATGGTCATGATTTCCATGGTTTGATCTGTCTACAGCATTCGACACTTTAGACCATATGATTTTGATTAAGCGATTGACACTCACTGTCTGGAACTGCCCTGGTTAAAGTCATACTTCACAGACCGTTCTCAATTTGATCTCAGAGAAAATTTTGTTAAAATTCGGGGTAACTCCAGGCTCAGTATTAGGTCCGGTACATATTATGTACCTGGCTTCTTGCAGGTATTCTCACCAAAGATCACATGAACTATCATATCTACGTGAATAATACATAGATCTACAAATCTGCTATTCCAGGCGATGTTGACACTCTTATAGCAGATTTACAGAGTTGCACTGATTCTCTCAAGAACTAGACGGAAGCAAACAAACTGAAACTAAACAATGATAAAACTGAAGTCATTTCCTGCTCCAGCGAGGCGAAATTGAATTCATTTTCGCTGACAAACATTTCGATTGCTGGATGTGAATTTGCTTTCTCTGACAAGAAATCTGGTGTCATTTTATGATAAAACGTTATCAGTTAAACATCAATCAGTTGATTAAAACATCACATGCTAAATTAAGAATAAGAGGAAAAAAATAGCACCGTATCTTTCAATAGACGCTGTTAAAACTCATATTTCTTCTTTTGTACTATCACGACTTGATCATCGTAATTCACTTTTTGATAGGGTTGTCTAATAACCTCAATAAACTTCAGAGGAATCAGACCTGTGAGGGAGAACCTCTAAATTCCATCACAGCCTTCCTCTCCCTTAAAACATTACACTGGCTACTTATAATGCCTAGAATCGAGTACACAAAATAGCCACACTCTGTTTTCGATCTATGGAGTCAACTGCACTAACATACTTGGTGGAGGCACTCAAGCCATATATACCATCCAGAAATTTAAGATCCAAGGACTTGAAACAATTATCCACTCCTCGATCCAGTTTAAGGAAGTATGGTAATATGACTTTTCCTTATTCCGGGCCTTTGATTTGGAACTCACTGCCAGCAACGATTCGAAATGCAACAAGCCTTGATGCAATTAAACACCAATAATAAAACATATCTTTCATAATGTATCTGGCAGAATAGATACTCCATGTCAAAAGCTTGTCAGTTTCTTCTGATAATGACGTTTTTACATATATGCCTATAAGATACAGTGTGTGTGTGTGTGGGTTCTCATGTGTGTAAGAGTTTGTCAAATGATGTGTGTTTCTGATGGCAGTTTATGTACTGTAACGCGCCTCGCGCTTTTTGGGGGTGAGGCTCTATGAAAATTAATAATATTATTATTATAGTTTTCAACACCCTGATTCTAGTAATAGAAGATAATTTGGCAGTGATGTTAATTAATCAAAATTGCACATAAGAATTTGCTGCTGTTGTCATCACGGTTTGTGTATGTCACTGCTGCTGGTACTGTTGTTTTTCTCCATGTTATTGTTGTTGGTCATATACTATGAATTCCGTTTAATCGCATCTCCTCGTAGGCAACAAAAAACACAGCGTTGCAGTTAGGAGAAAGTTGCGATGACTTGATGACTTTTATAGTGAAAATGTTCCAGACCGAACGTTGTCGATAGGCGAAGTGGATTGTATTTATGACAATATGATGATATTGTAGTCATTTGACAAGAAGAAGAAAGTGGAGGATAACCGATAATAAGCAAATATAACCATAACGATGATAGTGACGAAGAGAATAACAGTGAGATGATGATAATGATGGTAATAATGATTACCTTTATGATTTTCAAATGAGGAGAGACTCATAGAAATTTAATAATTTCCTTCCAAATTTTCGGACTTCAGCAATCTTTCTTGAGGGAACAGAATAATAATACAGAACAAACACAAAGTGATTACTACAATATAGACAAAACGTATCCCCGAATAACAAAGACATGATGACGGTGATGATGGTGGTGGTGGTGGTGGTGGTGGTGGTAGTGACGATCATGATGACAGTGATTCAGTACCTTAATGCAGTCGCCACGACACTCCACCATCTTGATCGTACCAGTAACCCTTAAAGCGCGAAAATAGTGTATGCAGCCAGTATCAGTCAACTGAAACCCATGTGTTATCGGGTCCACGGCAAGCCGGCGATAGACACAAAATGATTTGTTGACCTAGTTGCAACTAGATGTAGTAATTATCACATTAATCAGAAGCGGTGAAAGTTAAATTTGAGATGGGGCCGATTGACAGACTAAGTAGGGGAGCTGAGGAGGGGTAGTAAAGGTGTGTGAGTGTGTGTGTGTGTCTGTCTGTGTCTGTGTGTGTGTGTCTGTCTGTGTCTCTGTGTGTGTGTGTGTGTGTGTGTGTGTGTGTGTGTGTGTGTGTGTGTGTGTGTGTGTAATCCAGCACTTATATCCAACCAGTCTTTTGTTGTTGTTGTTGTTGTTGGGGGTGGGAGTGGGGAGGAGAGGGAAAGGGATGGGCAAGATGTAAACATATATTGTGTTTGCTCATCAAGCTTATTTGTTGCACTCAAATGCTGCATATTTAAGATGCTGTTAATTTCTGCTCCATCAGAATATTCTTTCCTCTTATTAAGGCACAAACATCGCTTGCAGATTGTCTGATAGCCCCCATGCTTGTGCGTATGTAAGAAACAAGGAGAGGAAAAAATCGCCATGGTACACATAATACCCTAAAAGAGACAATACACTCGTAAGATAATCTCAATAAAATTAGCATTAAGTAGCGATGACACGAAACAAACACATTACGATACAAATACACTGTCTTATCTGGGGGAAAAATGAGGTATTCAGGTCTTGCTTCCCCTTGCTCAAACTAAAAGAAGCAGTGAGAAGATTAGCTGTCTTAGAAATGATTCCCAGTAAACAAAATAAAGTAAAGACTTCTCTGTGAAAAACTGTGCAATATTTGTATGTTTACAGCACTGTCTAGACTACCAACCGTCTCGCAACGGAAAGATATAAGCTAGAAAGGAAATAAACCGGGAAGTCGTGCACTGAATGTTTTTTCGGTGGTTTTTTTTTTTAGAAGAGTAAAAAAGAACTCCCCGAAGAGAGGGTAAGCAAATTTTTCTCTGAGACTATTGGCCCCTTTTAAAAAAACAAGTTTCCTTCTTTCTCATTGCCTTTGGGTGCAATACATTATACTCACGGGAGTGCTAAATCTGTGAGACAGTGTAGAGCTCAACAAGAAAACTAGCGATGTTGACAAACCCAATGTTCATAAATGACTCATACTTGAAATATCACGAAAGTGATGTTTGAACATTTTAGAAAACAATTTCTCGTTACTTATGGTTATGTACATGCACGGCAATATATTGCTATTCTCAGATTCATAGATTACATGGAGGGCACGCCCCTGCCGGAAAGGTTTAGGTAGCGCCCACTGGGGAATTTTTCTTTCTACCACTTTGCCTCTTCTCTTTTTAACCAAACAAGGAACAATAAAACTTCACTATGAACTGGTTTCACCACTGGGGTGGAGTTTCCCTCCCTATAATGATAAAGTACCTTACACATATGCAGTTCAGTCAATATCAGTGTGTCTCAAGACCGACCTTATCAGGGTTGTCTTCAGATCGTTTATATCTACACGACAAGCGGACTGCATTTGTTAGGTCTTCTCTATTCCCATTTGGAGATAGAACGGGCGGTGCGTGGGCGGTAACTTTAGGCAAGCCCAGATGGTTGCGACTAAAGCAGAAGCGGCAGAAAACAATGCAGTGATTTACGAGTGGTGTTTACTATACTTTTATCTTTGTCTCAGTCATTAGCATATAAACCATTGTTGATTCTTGCCCCATCCTCCTCCGACACAATGCCGTTGATAAAATGTTCCACTATAAAAACGTCCGTAGACGTTGCCGCCATATTGCCAAGCTCTTTCTTCCGGTTTTGTACAAATTGCGACACATTTCTAACAAACCTCCAGTAGGTGTGCACCCTTCCTCACTGTGACTGAAGCGCATCAACCAAAACCGTACACTTAGCTATGGACTGCGAACAGAACACATATGGGG
>JAWQUT010000191.1:917721-940345 GCA_033807755.1 Ellobium chinense
GGGTTGGCTTTCCATTTAGTCAAATTGTAGGGGGCGAAAAAGCGCAGCCCACATCCGTCCGATATCCGGTATGCTGTTTGTGTGCTTGCGTAAATGTGTGTGTTTATGTGTTGGTATGAGTTTGTGTCTATGATGCCCTCTGATCCCTTAAGTGCACCATTTCATGGAAGTACAATTTTTGGGGTTTATACATGTCATTATACCCCCACACCAGCTAGCTTAGATCCTTCAACCTTCTCAGCTCTTTTCGCAGTACTTTGAATAGGAATATAGGTTGGTTTTTTTATAATTTATTTTTAATAATGGAGTCTAAATTTGCCCCTGGCTTATTTTCTTTTACAAATTTAACACATTAATGATATTATTTTACTCTTTCATCAGTCTATTGATGTAATCATTTGACATTGCCCTCCAAAGATGTGCATGTGAACTAAAAACTTTAATAAACCCAAGAATCTGTGGTGTTTTTTTCGACTACGCTGCCATTGTAGAAATCTTCCCACAATGCTAGTATGTAGTCTTGACATAATGCACACGTATACAGGTAATACAAATAGTATGCATTATGCATATTAATACATGGGCATTTTCTGGAATTTCCATCTTTACACACTGCGTTCTTAAATCCTTGTAATTCTGTGTTTAGACACAATTTCCAGAAAAGCCGATGTATAAATATGCAGAGAGTTACCTAAGAGACATGGGTGGAATCTGGTGTCAGACAACTGGTGCTATAGCAGATGACTGTTATTCTAATGTCATCACATTTGAGAGAGACAAAAGTGCACCATCCAGCACTCTGGTGTGAAATTTTCCATAGACTCTCCAGTGCACTGATGATGGTAATCGTTCACCTCTTTTCTTCATTACAACCTTTGAGAAATGACAGTGTCTCCACTTTAGCCAGGCGTCCTCAAATGTTCCAGAAGTTATCTCATGACGGTCATATCTAAAGCATGGATGCCTGTATCATTATGATATTGTATAAGACTGAATTTAAAATTCCTCTCTCTGTTTCTCTTAGAAGGCTATGGTTTACACTCTTGACGAGCTATAGGTTGGCTCATGGCCAACGGTTGGCCACCTCTGACATACGGCGCACTTGTCACTCTAATTTAGTACATATTAGCCTTGACCTTTGGGTGGGCCAGAGTTGATAGGTTTTATATTCTCATGAACAGAGTACATGGAAAGAACAGAGATGCGATAGAAAGTCCTTGCCGGTTTCAAGGAATAGAATTACCCCCGGTATGAAGTTACCCCTCGGTAATTTGATACCGGTATAAGATTACCGTTACCCAATGGTGCGCTTGTGTGGAACGCAATGGGATGTATCGCCTTTTAGTATGACTATAGACGGGCTATAAAGAGGGATCGATCGCTTGGGGGATTACTGTAAGGCATGGGGACTTACTTTAAACACCGAAAAATCTAAAATAGTGGTACAGTATTTAGGAAAGGGGGAAGATTAAATAAAAGTGATAAATGGGTCTATGACGGGAAAGAATTGGAAGTGGTTAACTACTTTAAGTATTTGAGTTTTTTCATGTCAGGTGCAGGGTCGTTTTCATACGGCATGAAGAGGCTTGCGGATCAGGGGAAACGAGCCTTATTTGGTCTGAAGGCACTGTTTCAAAAGTACCAAGAAATGACACCTGAGTTTAAATTAAAATTATTTAAAAGCAGCGTAGAACCGATCCTATATTATGGATGTGAGGTGTGGGGATTCTGCGAGGTTGACACTATTGAAACGTTATCTATAACTTTTTAAACAGAAGTTCTACAAGTAAGGCGAAGTGCCCCAAATTGTTATGTATACGGGGAGTTAGGAGTGTACCCTCTGTTCGTGGAACGACAGATAAGAATAATAAAGTATTGGTTGAAAATAATTAAACAAGACCATGGGGTGTCTGTACTAGTGAAACAAATATAATGAAGCATTATGGAATGAGGCAGAAAATGATAGGATAGTGGTCAACTGGATAACACTGATTAGAGAGTTACTCAGTAGATATGGTTTTGGATATATATATGGGCCAACCAAAAAGTAGAAAACTATGATCTTTTCATAAGCGAATTGAGGGAGCGTGTTTGTGATTGCTATATACAGAAGTGGAGAAGTCAAACAGACAAGACATCCCATAACAGACTCTATAAACATATTAAGACAGAATTTAAATATGAAAGATACTTAAAGTTAATTTCTGATGGTTCATAAAGAGCAGCATTGACGAAAATCAGATTGGGGTCACATAATTTCTTTATAGAGCGAGGGCGATGGGCCATCCCAAAAGTGGACGTGGCCAGTAGAAAATGTGAAGTATGCAAAGAATTAGAAGATGAATATCATTGTTTAGTAAATTGTCATCGCTTCAGAAATATTCAACATAAGTACCTACCTAGTCTTCTTAAAATAAAACAAAATCTATTACGTTTGAAAAATATGTTCCAAAGCAAAGATGAAAATAGGGTATTTAAATTATCGTTACTGTGCTTTAATATTTTAAAAACATATCGAGAGGGCATGTAACATCTCTTGGCGTGTGTTATGGCAAGGAAGTGTGATTGTACTGAGGATTGGAATGAAGTTGATATGAATTATTTTAAGCGATGAATGAAATTGCCACTTACAGAAATGTGATATATAATGTGGGTATGTGAGAGCGCGCGTTTCGCGGGGGGGGNNGTGTCTCCGCTCAAGGAACGGGAGCACAGCCTAGTGTACCATTATTGGTATACGGGGGCTGGAACCCAAGCTCACCTCTGACCCGAGACACTTACGCCTTGGCGAATATGCGTGTGTGTGTGTGTGTGTGTGTTTGTTTGTGTGTGTGTGTGTGTGTGTGTGTGTGTGTGTGTGTGTGTGTGTGTGTGTGTGTTATATAACCCTTTTTTTTGTAAGGAGGTGGTTGTGTGAGCGAAAGAGAGACCGAGCGACTGAGAGAGAGAAAGAAAGACGAGAACACAAGAACCGCAAGTAAGTCACGTGCAAATGAGCGTTAGCAAGTGTATGAATGTGAGCATGAGACAATGTGAAAAGGAGAGTATTATTGTTTATTGTAATTGTTGGCAAATTTGTGAATTGGCAAAATGCCTAATAAACTCAACTTGAACTTGAACTTTATTTCGTGTGAGTGCACAGTGCCAGTGTGGTTAACACCTGATTAGTGCGGTGACAAAAACATTCCCGTGGCCTTTTCATGATTAAAGCAAGCCACCTATAAAAAAAAAAAAGAGAAGACACTAAGGAAATAAAAAAAAATCGTTGATGCCAGTCGGGGATCTCTGTGAGATAGATTCCAGCGGGGTCATTTCAAGGTCAAATGGCAAATTTTACCCGATTTTTATTTGTGAGTGGAAACAAGCCGAGACAGCTATAACCTTTCGGACAAATAATATCTCATTAACAATTGAGTAGAAGTGAGACTCCTATAAATTCCTGTTTCATGATATTTGCCGTGTGCCTATTGAGACCCTTAACTCTTAAAACGGTTTTCTCAAACGGCGTCATGTTCCGAGTGAGACTTTTAAGAGAATGGTGGTACAGTGCCGACACTTGATGAAGACAGGTAAGAAGTTGTGGTGCAATCCTCGAGTTTAATCCTCTGCACATCTGTGAGAATTTATTTTTTTCACAATTTCAAACTTACGATTTCAGAGGTTAAGGAGTGTTCTTTGAGGGCATTCTAATAGGAAGATCTCTTCTGCTAGCCTCAAATCATTGCCAGTGAGTGCTGCATCATGAATAACAAACCAATAACTGAGTGAACTGAGGGTGTGAAGTAGTTTCAAACATACAACAGAATGGTGAACTTTGAGCGTCTTTGGTACTCAGATAGATACTTTAAAGATAATGCAAGAAACTAATGCAAAAAACACCTATATGTACGAAAATTGATAAAGTGAAAAAAAAAAAAACAGTCAGCAGAGAAAACCAGTAATTAAATAACACTGACACATCTATATATTGGTACAATTACTGTGTATTTCACATTCAGATTGTTCGTTTTGTTACATGATGATAATTTTCATAATGACAAGGACGAAAAAAAAAAAATACGAAATCTGCTTTCATTTATCGGGGCAAATTTAAGAAAAACTGTATGAGAAACTCAGAATAGCAAGTCATACTGTAAACTTTAAAGTTGTTGCAGTGTCATTAATTACACCCGTCCCTTCCGTAATTAAACAAAAACATAAACTAAATGTGTACATATTGCACACCCATAGGGAGAAGAAAACTAGTCCGATTCAGCACATTGGTGTGCAATACTATTTTGCACAAAGACTTCAGTGAACATTATGGTGACAGGTAGGGCACCATATTCTTTGAACTTATGAGAAAGGGTAATGCCCTCTCCTTAAAGTATTCAGATGAGGAGCCAAGGATCCATGTATTCAACATTGCATATTTGAATCAACGCCTTTTTCAAACATTACAATACTTTCACGCTAATTCACTGAATAGTTTCCATAAATGTATCCTTTTGCTCTCAGACATTAAAAACAGACGTGATAAGATTTCGACAGTTCAAACGAGACATATAACAAAACGTTTCAGCAACATCTACAGCAATGCGTAGTGTTTTATATATATATATATATATATAGAGAGAGAGAGAGAGAGAGAGAGAGAGAGAGAGAGAGAGAGAGAGAGAGAGAGAGAGAAAGAGAGAGAGAGAGAGATTCATAGAAATTGGGAAAACATGTGGATTGGAAGGTAAGGAATTACTTGATTGGGCTAAAAAAGAATTAAAGGAGAAAGAAGATAAAGATAGAGATATCAGAGCAGAGCAGAGGGAAAAAGCAAAGGCGGAGTCGGAAAGAGCCGAGTTTGAAGCGAAGAAGGCCGAAGAGGAGCGGAAAATGTGGGAGATAAGAGGTAATTCGGGTTCACAACAAGCGGGTATTTCAGAACAGTTTCGCTCGCCCAAGCCCAAACTTCCTCAACTTCGCGAAGATGTCGATACAATGGATTCGTACTTATTCCGATATGAATCTTATGCAACTGCTTGTCAATGGGATAAGAATTACTGGGGATCATACTTAGCTAATTTGTTAACAGGTAGGGCTCTAGACATCTTTCATTCACTCTCAAAAGGGGGTATGATTGCTTATGATGAGCTTAAAGAGGCCCTTCTCAAATTCTACTTATGCACAGAATTTGGCTTCCGGGACAAATTTCACAATTCACGGCCAGGTCCTAAAGAAAGTTTTCCTGCCTGTATAAATAGGGCACGACATTTTCTGACACGATGGGTAGAACTATCGGGGGTGCAACAAACGTACGAAGGGATGATTGAATTCATTATTAAAGACCATGTTTTCTCATCTTGCCATCCAGACCTGATAGCATTTCTTGAAGAACGGAAACTCTCCTCGTTGGAGGACTTGCAGACACAAGCGGAGCTCTATCGCGAAGCTCATCCGTCGAGACCCCTTACAAAGTCTAAGGTGGAAGAGGAACCATGTTACTCTTCAACGGGGGTTCATAAGAGCAAATGGGACTTAAGGAATAATGATCGTCCCCGTGACGGGCGGAGATACACGAGTAACAGTGGAAATCGTCGCCGTAGTGAGGATAGGAATGGTGGTGGGAACTTCGGGGAGAGACTGAGGAGTTCCACACATGGAACTTCGTTTTCTAGAGACCATTACGTGAATCATACAGGGGATGCCAAATCTTACCTAGGAAAGAAGCGGTATAACAATAGGCCCGAAGATGTTATTTGTTATAGGTGTAAGCAGAAGGGTCATTACCAGAACCGTTTCCCTTAAACAATAATTCAGCTGCTGCAGCAATCATAGAGGACAGAGCAGGGTCCAAGGATAGGTGTCAAACATGCAGAAATCTGAACATTTCAGGTAGGGAAGCCCGACTAGAGTGCGGACATACTTTATCAGTACTGAGTGCGGCACAGGCCGGTGGCACGCTCAAATTATGTTTCGCGTTAGTGGGGAATCAACCAGCGTCTTGTCTGAGAGACGCGGGATGTTCCACGGAGGAGTAAAAGTTAGTAAAACGCAGTTTAGTGCAGGATACGGAGCTTATTGGGAAAAATGTTAAGTGTGTAACCTTTACAGGTCGCATAGAAACAATAGAGGTGGCATGTGTGTCAATACAGTCACCATATTTCACAGGTACGGTCAAAACGTGCGTTCTTGACGAACCGATCGCCGATGTCATTATAGGGAATCTACCGCAAGTAAAAGAATGTTCTCAATCGGACATTGAAAAATGGAATAGTGCGAATGGTATATTCCAAGGATTAGCAGTCCAAACAAGAGCTAGCAAACTCAAAGCAGACACAAAGTCCAAACCACTGCATACGGTACAAACTGTCCTAGATACTGTTCCTGTCAAGTTTCGTAATATGCAAAAAGAAGACGAGACACTTACGCAAGCATTTAAGGATGCTCAGTCAAAAACAGTCTTCGAACGGAAAAATGGCTCGTTCCATTACATCTTAAAAGACGGATCAGTGAGATTTTGT
The DNA here is from genome assembly GCA_033807755.1 of Ellobium chinense. Taxonomy (NCBI): domain Eukaryota; kingdom Metazoa; phylum Mollusca; class Gastropoda; order Ellobiida; family Ellobiidae; genus Ellobium; species Ellobium chinense. The sequence continues at coordinate 924,216 of JAWQUT010000191.1, forward strand.
ATAGACTTTAGACGTCTAAATGAAGTCACGGTGTTTGATTCGGAGCCCATCCCCCTGCAAGATGAATTATTCGTAGGTCTGTCTGATGAAAATTATTTCACAGAAATACACCTTGCCAAAGGCTATTGGCAAATTCCTCTAGCTACAGAATGCCGCCACATGACGGCATTTCAAACCCCGCTGGTATTATTTCAGTGGGTTTATATGCCGTTCGGATTAGTGAATGCACCAGCGACGTTCGCACGCATGATGAGAATGCTATTGCGAGACACCCCGAACGTGAAATCATTTTTTGATGACATGTGTTTATATCACAGCACTTGTCATGGGCACATAAATGTGCTGAAGAATGTCCTAACTATTCTTAAACAGACTGGTCTGTCAGCACGACCGTCTAAGGTAGAGGTAGGCTTCAATGAAATATCATTCTTAGGTCATGTGGTGAGTAAGGAAACTCAGAGACCAGAAGACTGCAAGGTTTCAAAAATCTTAAGCTCGAGACGTCCTCAGTCGAAGAAAGAGGTGAGAAGTGCATTGGGGTTGCTAAATTATTACAGAATTTTTTTATTTTGTACCAAATTTTGCAGCCATTGCTGCTCCACTGACGGAATTAACAAAGAAAGGACGGCCAGACCACGTTGTCTGGACGGACAGTTGTGAAGAAGCTTTCAGGAGATTGCAGGAGATAATATCTCCTCCTCCTATTTTGGTCTTACCAAATTTCTGTTTAACTTTCTATCTCAGGACAGATGCTTCATCACACGGCTTAGGCGCCTGTTTGCTGCAACAGCACGGAGACACCCTGCACCCGGTGATATATGCAAGTCGTAAACTCTTACCACGGGAGCAGGCGTACGCTGTGATAGAAAAAGAATGTTTAGCAATCGTCTCGGCGATCGACACACTCGGCCGGTACCTCTTCGGCCAGCAGTTCGTCCTGCAGACGGACCACAGGCCGCTGAAATTCCTGAGGCGCAATAGGTCCCTCAACGGCCGCCTCACCAGATGGGCACTGGCATTGCAGGAGTTTTCATTTGAAGTAGAACCCATCTCGGGCAGCAGCAATTCCTGTGCTAACCTATTGTCAAGATGTGGATGAAAGTGATACTTCTTGACTGGAACATTGTAGCAATATGGCATTTCAGGGAGAGACCTCCTTAGTTACTCATTATTCATCAATAATGATGAAGACTTTGCATTTCAGTGATTAAGTATAAATTATGTATTGTACTTGTATATGCTAATACTGTAGTTTATGATACACATTGTTGCTTGGGGAGTTACTTATGATCCCCCAGTTCGTTATCTTCAATTGATCGGATCGTAATTATGTGGGAAAATTGATTTCTCTCTTGGGGAGGGGGATGTTGTCACGAGGTGAGTAGTGTAACAGTAGGTGAATTGTTCTAAGTGAGTTCACTGAGTTGTATATAATGAACTGTGTCTGACGAGGGCACGTTTTGAGTTGTGTACTTTCCGATGCCCAAATAAAAGGGGGGAGCGTGGATGTCTAGACACCATAGTCAAGAATTGTCATTGAGTGAGAAGGGCTGCTGAGCGAAAGTCGAGTCGATGCGTAATGTATTCTTAAATGAAATTATATTGTTTAACAGGGTAAAGATTTGCCTTACTAATGATATAAATGTGGCCATGGGCCGTAATGGTGATTGATTTTCGATTTATTATCTGATAAAGGTAACTATAAATTACTGTCGGGTGTCGGGAGTGTGAAGTATTTATTAAAGTGAACTTGTAAATCTTAAGATAGATTGACTGTATAACTACGATTATCATTCTGTTTATTTTAGCCTTCCAGGAATAGGTGTAACCTATAGTTGGACTGTGTGTGTCCCTCGGTAATCTATGGAGGATGAATGTGAACACTAGTGATTTAGTACTTCGGGCTGTGCGCCCTGACCAAAGCTTGTATAGCCAGCTGTGAGCCAGTAGAACCATCGTGGGCGGAGTGGCCAGCTGCCACTGCCAGAGAAGTCGTCGTTGGCCAGCCTGAACTTGATCCGTCGTGGGCGGAGTGCCCAGTTGCCACTGCCAGAGAAATCGCTGCTGGCGCTGTGGGAATGTCGTCGTCCTGATCGTCGTCCCGTCCTGTCTGCGTCCTTCTGGAGATTCCTCCGGTCCTGTGCCTCTCGACAGTCAAGGAGCGTATAGGGACAGGGCTCTGTGAGGCACAGCATCGTTGGATGCCAGTCTGCTGAAGTTACGTTTATTTGTAGTGTACTGGGTGTATTGTTATGTGATAATTTTATATTGTCAATACTGTGAGGGTTAGTGGGGGAAATATTAGTTACTTAATTATTTTGTTAATGTAATACATTTTGTCGTTTATCGGAATTCTATTTTGTCGAGTGAATTGTGACTGCGCGTTAGTGTGAGCGTGTGTAAGTAGTGTCTGAGTGTCAGTCACTGTCAGTGCTATCTTTCTTTCTATTTCGGGTTATCATCATCCACTTCCTATCCTCTGTGAGAGTGTTTAGTTAGTGTGTGACGGGTGATTGTCTTGTGAGTGCTGGTGTACGTCGTCCTGCGTGGTCGTCTCTTTACACCTTCTCTGTCTCTCTAATTGGTGTCCTGTTCTCGTCAGTATCTTTGGCTGTCTTCGAATGGTGTGTCTGTTCGTGCAGTGAAGGGGTCCTCATTATCGTTGTTCTTTCTTTTCTCCTTGTCGTACCGTCCCTCTTTCTCTGGTGCGACTGGGGTAGGTGCGGTTTGTGACAGTCATATGTATTAGAATCAAATATTATAAACTTGCTTGTGAAAGAAATACCATATCAAAAAGCTCATAAAAACCACATCTCATGTCTCCTAATAAAATTAGTCATTTGGAAAAAGCGGAGAGTGACATGAACGTTTCAAATACTTATGGATTTGTTAAAAGTTCTTTTTGTGAAAAATTAATCATTATAACTCGTTCCTTAGTTAAAAAGGGGCATAAACGAACGAAATGGTGTATATATCCTCGACATCACATCTGCACATTTTACATATATCAGACTCACTCATACGTCTTCGGTATAAATCTAGTTCTAGGCCAAACGTGTTTGTACTGGCACGAAACTTTAGGGATTTAACATAAAAATTAAGACGCTATGCATTTGTGGTTGAGTATGTGTGCATGTAGCTGTAAAGCGCTTCGAGCCCACCGGGGATGAGGTGCTATATAAATGCACTTTATTATCGTTATTATTATTATTGTTGTTGTTGTTGTTATTGTTGTTATTAATAGATGGTCCTCTAAGACTGTTTATAATATAATTATTGCCTGGGGAAAATCATGATATCAAGTCATCGGACATTTTCCTTCGAGGTTGCCCTCAGGAGATAACGGAATGGCGGCCACGCCAACATGTACAGCATATCGTTCTGTTATCAGTATGGCTACCCTTGAATTCGCGATTATACTTACGAAGGCGGAGCCAGAAAAATAGCAACAGGGCGTGGTCTCCGTATAACTGATCCTTCTTTTAGTATCGGATAAACAATATGAACTCTACACCACCCCCTCTCCTTCAGCTTCATTCACAAAGATGGAATTTATAAATGGTATTGAAAGCACACATTGTAGACAAGTTTGAGAAGTGAGTTCGCGGGCATCCGGTAAACCCCCCTCCTCCACCCCCCCTGGATCCGCCAATGACTTACATTATCTATACGCTACTTTTTACTCTGTCGGCTGGTAGTGTCGTTGACAGTGTTAACTTTCTTATTCATCAACTTTGGTCCTGACCTGAGAGCTATCAGTACCAGGATGACTATACTGCATTTATTTGTACTAAACCTCCTATATTTGTGGTTAATCTTGTACATTCCGTCCACCCCTTTTTTAATTGATCAATGTATGAAACAAGAGTTCACTTTCTCTGCTGATTTACTGACCTATACAGTGTCCCGAACGCTCTTGGAAAAACACACTCTTTATACTGTATTGAGATCGCCGTTTGGCTAACCTTGAAACTACCTCTGCACTTGACAGAGAGGGCAATTTCCGTTAGCGTCCTCATCAATCAACACAGTGTCGCACAAAAATTCTCGTGCACTGCATGATAACTGTAAAACACTTTCCCAGTCTTTTTTTCCCGGAGAAGAACTTTTCATAAGCAGTTGGGAGATATTGCTTGTATCCTCTCTACCTTTTATCTTTATGCTGTTGATATTACAGTGTCTTGTGGTTCAGGGCTTCTCAAACGGCCAAAGAAGTCCCGCACATCTCAGCTGGGATTCAGGGAGCCCTCATCTCTCAAAGACCAGTGAATCCTTTATGTTTCCCTGATGGGGGCCCTGCTGCATTTATTGCCCCAGGGTCCTCCTCCGCCCCCAACCCCTAACATGAGAGTAAACCCTCGTCATCTTTATTGGATCTTCTCTTTGCTGCTGCAGGTATTTTCTTATCAAATTCATTCAACTAAGGGGGAAATGATCATACGGAATTTCAGTCGTGTATGAACTTTATATTGTAGGCCTATGCATTTAGACAATTTTGAGGTTTATGCTGCCAATGTCTTTTCACACCATGCCATGATTAGTGTCAGTTCATCATGCCGACGGATACAAGAATGTAGATCGTATGGTGGAAAGAACGAGGAAGTGCGTGTAAAGTGGAAGAATGAGGAGAAAGAAGAATGTGTCCATTGTATTCAAAGTGATTAATTTTTAGAAGCGTTATACATCTTTGAAAAGTTGGAAGGCGAAAGAATGAATGAAAGTATCACAGATAAAAGTATAAAAACATTAGTCAGTGTATTGTTAAGAGTCAGTTAATCCTACTGTGTGAAAGAAGCTCAGGAGAGTGACAGTCTTAGTAATAAAAGTAGGAGTGAGTCGTGTATGACGACACGTACAAGAAGAAAAGAGAACCATGTGAGGTTGCAGGAGCCTAATTGGTAAAAAAAATTGAACTATCCGAGTCGATAGTAGCAGAGTATAATAAAAATATATATAGTATATATAGAAATAATCACATAACATGAAACCACGCCGCAAAAGTGGTGAAATTCAGTTTTGAATTTGTAAAAAAAATAATTGTTGCAGGCAATGTTTCCCAATGGCTTCAGTGGATTTCATTTGTGCGGACCTGTGATCTGCAAAAGAAGGCCAGATGTTTAACCCCTTTTCATGTAATTTAAAATTGTGAAAAATTTAATCAAAGGACACCAACCGTCTCCCAATTCCTTTACTCGCTGTGACAATGCGTCGTACAGATCTCTGAGTTTAAAAACAGGATCATGATCTTCTTTCATAAGTGTTGTCTTCATGTAGGCTATCAGTTCTGCCAATGCCACGTTATAATTTGAATCTGTTGCTGTACTTTCATGTTTGGGGGGAAAACTCTCGTTCGGTGGCGCAATAATTCACCAAACATCTCTTATGATATTTGGCTTCAGGTTATATTTCTTCCTGCATGAACCGTGATAATTGGCTAAGTTTGTACGCAAAATGTTATGGATATCTTGCTCTGTTTGTTTCAGATCAATATTTAAGGATACTGGAGCCGCTCCTGTGTTATAAAAGTCCTTCTAGTCCGGCCGCTTATGACATGTTTGCGTGCAAATTGTGCACTTTGTGATACCAAATTGACCTTCATGTGGTAAAATCTACATCTTTTTCTGATTCTAAAACGAGGTGGACCGTCATGGTATGACCACTGGAACCACCTAAAAATGGGTCTTGAAGAGGCGAAAAAACGCGGACGTTTCCTGTGTTTACCCTAATTACAGTTAAGTGAGAAACAAATACTTTCCCATGTAAAAGGTCTGTTGAAATCATCTGGAAACAATGACCATATATTTGTTTTCACATTTGCTAGTGTTTTCCATAAAGTAAACATGCATATCTTTTTAAAACGAATTTTAATTTTTGGAACACGCGTTAGGCCGGAACTTTTTTTCAGGCTGGCGTGTTGATGAAATTTTAGTTCAGCAATTTAGAACATAACTGATCGCTAAAAGTCTAATTCAGAATACTCCAAAACGTTTTGTCTAAGTTTACAAAATGGTATTTCACGACTTTAGATCAACAGTAACTGCTTCCAATTGTAATCAAAAGAATACCCACCTTAAAAGATACCACGGGCGTTTCCATCTTAACGACACCGGTGTAATGTTGCAGAGCGGGCGAGAGCAATTCTGTTCTCGATAACGAATACGAGTTGCGGTAACAACCCAAAACAGTGATATAAAAGCTGCACGTTCAGTTTAAAATTTCATTTATTGCATTCGTTAAAATACTTCCATATTTTTGCATCAAATTTATTACGATATCATTGAAAACGCAATCCGCAATTTATAACTTGAAGGTTCTCAGTATCCTACTCCCTTGCATTCGAAATTATTCAGTATTGAATGGATTCTGAGAGTGCTTTGTCAGCATAGCACTGCACTAGCGCGCGTAGTCTTGACGGTGTCGCATTAATTTTTGCTCTTCAACATTGGCAAGTTAGGAACCAAAATTAAGTTTTGTTTTCTTATTCGTATAATAAATATCATGTATCCCCACTGTTTGAATACAGCCGTTGGTGACTAAACACAAATCACAAATTCATGCACTTTCCATATAACAGTCTAGATCTAATGATTAGATGTAGAAATTAGTCCTTTCATTAAAGAGCGATGCCACATTAGCCGTTCGAAAAAATTGACTGTGATTCTGTCCCTCGCCAAACATTCAAAAGCCACAAATAAAACATAATAACCCGTTCTTTGTGAATTTTTTACTGCATTCTGTGACTTCTTCACCGCGTTCTCAATGCTACTGATGTCAGCTTGTAATTTTTTCTTCACTAAACAGACATACAGGGGGAAAAAAAAGAATGGCTGGCTGAAAGAGAACAAAAAGTCAAAAGGAAAAAAAAAGCAAAATGCAAACTGGATGGAAGTAACTGCAATCTGTTAGAGCAATTGCACTACTACTATAACACGTAGTTCTGCATATTGCCATATCTTTCAGTGAATTAAGAAGTATGGCAATGTTTACAGCAGATGATGTGATTGCTACAGCTGCCAGATACCATAAGACTTGTTACACCTGTAAAGCTGCAGAAGATAATATGAGAAGACTTTTGACACAGCTGTGAGACATACTGAGTATACACTTTTTCACAACCCTGTCAGAATCACCCATTTTCAAATCGGATTTCAGGTCTGTCGGCACACAGAAGACAAAACTATCGTTGTTACAATGTCCAAAATATATGGAAATTATCCACAAAAGAGGGTAAAGAGTGCAACCCCTGAGAAAATCGTTCTCAAAACTGCACAGCTCTTGCGACAAGAGGTAAACTAAATGCCGTTTAGCCGTAACCAGTCTGAGACAAAAAAATGGATTTATACACAGTCTTTGGTCAGCTAATCAATTCCCCTCTTCTGTCCATACTCATAAACTTTATTTTGTTCATGATCGCTTTCACAGACCAGTGTCTGCACCAATCTCAGGTTATGGACGAGCATGTCTTGTTCCAACTTTCACAGATCTTCTTGTACTCTTTAGAGACAACTAAACATTAGAATGATGCGGGTGCCAGCAGGTACCTACGATGCGATCTAGGAGGAGAAAAAAATGCCTACCCCTATGTACTTTGGATTAATGGTATTTTTAGAAGAGAATGTTATTTGGACCTTCTGCGTGAACAGATTTGGGGTATCAAATGACATTTACAAAATCTGTTTTAACTTCTTTCATGAGATGAGTGGTGTGCCCTCCTGAAGTACACAAAATATTATTTGTCTTTACACAATATGTTGATAATAAAGACCATAATCCTGAGTCGCCGAAAAGATTTCTCTCATTCAGCAGATGGAATTTCGGACGACTGTGCAACTTTGAAGAAGCAGACCGACATTCAAAACTCAGACACGACTTCTGAATGTTACAGGTTTGCTTTTTTTCTGTCATTACAATCAGTGAATAATAACAGAAGAAAAGGAAGTTAAACCTGTCTCGAATAAGCAATAGGGCCTTATGCCATGGGTAATCACTGCTCACAGCTAGATCTTACCACTATGGCTAGATTCATGTCGGTCTGCCTCATGAGTTTGCTCAAGCATTTAGAATCTTGTAAGTGCAAGCATTTTGCTGCAGTGTTATACGCAATGGAAACTTAGTGCCACCGGGGCAGAATCTTGTCACAACACTGGCCAGCCTGTTTACGCAATAATAGATGTGCTTATAAAGATGGCAGAATGATTGGCGTCTGACTTAGCTCGTTTTTGAACTGAGCAGTTTTAATTTTGCTGAACTAATGAGTCAGTAGAAAATACGTAAATTGAAAATCTCAGTATACACCTTTGTGACGCACCTCGTCGACGCAGATATAAAGTGTTGCATTTCAATGGAAAGGGCTTGTTTTACCCTATTTGAAAAATAATACCATTATGTTAAGCGGTATTCATTTTGCTGAGTTAGAGAGGCGGTTGTACGGTGGGGTAACTGAAAATTTCAGTCCGTCATAGTGCCTCGACTAGCCATCAGAGATATCAAGTGTTGCATTGCAATGTAAAGGTCTTGCTATGCTCTGTTTAACAAAATGTATCATTACATTAAGCGGTATTGATTTTACAGAATGCCAAGGGGTTGAAAACTCGTATTTTACTTAAGCAAAGAAGGATCATTACGGACGCCTACTAGCCACAGGAGGGTTCTACCAAGGTGGGCCCACCTCATTTTCGTTATCACTTGGCATAAGGAACCTGTCGTAAAAGCGGTAAGTTGGTATCAAAAAGTGCACGATAGATGTAACATCCTCCCCCACTATTCAGATCTTTAGCTAACGAAAAAATAACTGTGGTATTTGAAGCTTTGTTGTCACTGGGACATATCAATTTTTCGTTAGTTTTTTTTTGTTGATATATGCAACAGAGGGACCAGTTACACTGTTCAATGTCAATTTTCTGTTTCTTAATATCTTCTGCCACATCAAGGATCTGGCACTTCCTTTTTCCTTTTACTGATGTCAAACTCAAATTCGGAGCACCTGTCTATGAAAAAAAAAGTGATAAAAGGAAACAATGCATAAAGGCTTTGTATGATTGTTTTTTAATAATTAGAGACCAAAAAAAATAGTTTGATAACACGGTAACGGTATTCCTTGTTGAAAATAAAATGTCATAATTCCGCTTAGATAAATTAAAGAAAAAAATAGGTCTGACTGTCCTATCCACCTTGATGTGGCAACCACATTTATTTACTGTTCGGCCTAGATCTATTTGGAACTTTCAGCAGTTGAGGAAGACGTCTAAAATTGCCCAACACCGTAAATATTTTGTAACGATAGTTAAAGTTTGCAGCCGTAGTTTCGAATCCAAACTTAGAGAAAGACATCCTCGCACACATTTAATTTGTATTTTGTAATGTTGAATTACAATGCATGATGTAATTTCCAAATTCATACATGTTTTTTAGCACTTGAATATGACTCAAAATCACTGATCATGTGCAGAAGAGTACGTATCCTCTTACAAGTTACTCGACACACTAGGCCTAGACTAGTCCTAGAGTTCTGACACAGTAGATTACTGCAAAATTGTTTGCATTTCCGTTTCTATTATATCATCTAGACTAGTCTAGACCTACCTCAATACCTACCCACACAAGAAATACAGAATCTGATCATAGCATAATATGGTCCTCTCGAAAATTTGTCACATAATAGCGCCCAGATCTAATCTAGTCTACATAGATAGATTTAAGCTTGCACACTGAGTCTGACCTAATTTAGGACTAGACTAGATCTCGAACGACAGCACCGATGATACAGTTCATTAGTCGTATACAAGTCATGGAATCGGTGCTGTCGTTAGAGAAGGCCATCGATCTAGACTAGTCTAGACTAGGCCTAGTCTAGTTAAATCGACCAAGCACAAGACGTTTTCTTGCAAAACACTAAAACTGTGAACTTTGGAATTATTGTACGATTAGATCTTGGTTTATTAAATTACACTTACTTGGAGAAATCAGATTAGATCAGCATCATTCTATCGCAGTCTTCCACTGTATCAACTTGCGTGTTGCAGACCACATCATCACGCACGGGCGGTGACACGGGCGGTCTCGGTAGGCCAAAGCGGTGTTCGTACAAAGAAAAACCCGTTATGCGTAAGCACAACAGATTAAAGCTTGAGTAAAAAGATAAACAGAAGTCACGGGAGGTTGTGCTTCTTTTACTGAAGAACATGGTTATGTTTAACAGTGTACAGGATGAAATAAATGTCCAGTATTTTACCACATGTGTCACGATTTAAGCAGAAAACATGTTTCCGTCAATGTGCTGCTCACCACCCGAAAAACGATTTTTAGAAACATTGTGTTTGTTTTCTTACATTTTCTTAACAGGTGAACAGTTGAAAAATTTAGAACAATGTATAAAAAGATTATTGGGTAACCATCATGATGACTGTAATTATATTTAGTAATTATTGAGAGACGTTTTATTTCAATCCTTCAAACTTGACGACATGCGCTTTTTTTCGCACTTTCAAACTCAAATTTCATGTAGACCCAAACAGCTGTCATCTTGGGGGTAGATCGGAATCAAATCTTTATTGTATTAGAAACATGCGACAGGTGGTTTTATGTTGGTAACATTAATTGTAACTATTTGCACGGACTTTGGATCTTAACGAACGGACTAGAGGTGACTTAAAGACGTTACTTGTATGTCTTTGGGGTGAAGAGGGGGGNNNGGGGGGGGGGGGATACGAAGCAGCGGGCGAAAATGAGGGCCTCATGTAATAGAAGAAAAATAGCTCGGGGGACAAGGCATCTTGGTTGGCTCTCCTTTTTCTCTGTCTCTCTTTCCGTCTCTGTTCTTTTCTCTCCTCCCTCCCTCTTCATATTCGCGTTTTGTTTTCTCTCTTCCTCCCTTGTTTCTTCTAGACTCTTATCCCACCACTTTCCTTTCCCCTACTGCTCCTTGCCCCCTCTCTCTCTAAGAGCAGAGAACACTGCCTGAGACAATGGCTAACTGCCAATCAAATCCTGTTCTGCTTGTGTGGCGTACAAATTATTTGATAGTGCTCCTCAAGAAAATGATAATTTTATATTGCCAGAATCGTAGGGCGTAGACCAATAAGAGCTCACTTTAACATACAGACAAACACACACACAAAAAAGCACAGACAACCATACATAAGCTGTTTGGCAGAAATAAACAAATGACATAGAGATAAATAAAAATACGTGTGGATGTAGCAAGAGGACATAGAATACTCACAGACCAAATATGCTTGAGATTTTCTCGTCCCCGACAATAAAAAAATGAAGGCATCATCAACTCCTCATGTACACTGTATCCTGTACTTGGCTGAATGGCAGATGTAAAATAATATCCTCATAGTTTCAAATGCGGTATAAAGTTTTGTCTAATGCACCAATCTTGAAATGTAAAATCATTACCTTTCTTTATTTTGTTCAAACAGTTTATGTCTGATTAATATCAGACACTTATCAGTACTTAGTCTCTCTCCCCTTGAAAATCCTTGAATCATGGTTTAATAGAAAAGTACCGACATTTTTTAAAGTTGCTCTTACAATTTTCAGAGTCTGAATTAGAGCCACTAAATTATGACTGTTCCTCTCACTGATACTTCTTTACGAGTGTAAGTTGACGTATGTAACCGGGTGGAGGCAATGTAGTATTGACTTCTATATTACGGGGGAGGAATGTGAGCCCAGTCTGAAAATTTTTCAGATGTTACATATCAACCAGGAAAGTGTCTCACCAGATTATTGTGAACCATCAATTTTGAGCAGAAGGGCCGAAGAAATCTATACTAGAAATTTCATGTCACTACCGGGAATCGAACCCAGGGTCTCTCAGATTGCAAGTCTGAACGTGCTACCACTACACCACCGAGACGCTAACTTCACAGCAATTTTATTCTCAAATACCTACTGCCTGTGTACGTTCCCTAATTTCCATGTGCGAGTCTGGTGTTTACCCGTGACCCGTGACCCTAACACACTTTCCGACTGCTCACACCCCCCGCTGCCTATCCATGTCATGTCTTCATGATAACTAACAGTTCTCGATGAGTTTGAGGTCATTCATACATGAATACCTGAGAAGCAGACCAGTCTAACCTTTAAAATTTTAAAAAGTTGAGATTTTTTGCATGCAAGCTATGGAGGACATCGCCCATCGATATATTTCACAGTGGAAGCTCCAAGACAAATACTTTCATGAAATAAGGGTATAAATCAACCCACATGGCCAAAAATGAGGTNCCTATCCATGTCATGTCTTCATGATAACTAACAGTTCTCGATGAGTTTGAGGTCATTCATACATGAATACCTGAGAAGCAGACCAGTCTAACCTTTAAAATTTTAAAAAGTTGAGATTTTTTGCATGCAAGCTATGGAGGACATCGCCCATCGATATATTTCACAGTGGAAGCTCCAGGACAAATACTTTCATGAAATAAGGGTATAAATCAACCCACATGGCCAAAAATGAGGTGTTTTACCTTGACAGAATGACTTAACCTAGTGGTATAGTTCACTCTTCCACAAAACAACGCTGGTTAGCCCTCTCTGCTACAAAATATGTGGCTTAACTCCTTTTGCTATGCCGTCACTGAGAGAGTGAAAAAGAACCAAATCCCTTCTCTGACACGTTTGGCATTTTGAATGCTGCACACCCCTATATATCGCAATGTACAGTGAGTGTCATGATTATGACCTGAGCCATATCGTTTTAAATGCTGTTTTAATATAATTATTTCAAATAATCCAAAACTTTATGGAGACAAAACTGCATGAAACACTACATACAATTACACACAGATGATGAGTGCATACAAATCTATAAAATCAGAGCCTTAGCAAAACAAAATTATCCTTATGGCAAGAAGGCAAACATCCACTTACCAGAAAACGTCTCAAACTAAAAGAAACTGACTAAATGAAAAGCCACCTTAAAATATTTCTCACTAAACTTCAAAAATCAAATATTGCACGGAAATACCTATCTTAAGTGCTAATAATCAAAGAGGCTATTTTCAACAGGGTGTCTATTTGAGTGTTTATTTATTTGTTTGTCAATAGTGGTTGACATTTACTATGTCTTGCTCTACGGAGACTGTAGTCTTAACACTTGTAATCAATATCTTCCTTTCATCAACTCGCCAGATGGTCAACTGTGATTCATAGCTTTCCTTCAAATTAAATGTTCATACGGTTATATTGGTACACATTTGTCAGTTGCTGTCCAATAAACAGGTAATGTGCTTTCAAATGCACATGTTTTATGTGTTTTCTTCTAACGCTGGTGCACCTGAAGTATTATTTGAGATCAGCATGTTTGTAATGCTTATTTAAATGCTTACATACATAAAGTTTTCTATGACCATGTGTTTTTAGGGTTATCTAACTGATGAGGACAGTTCCTAATATATACTTTTTGACAATGCTTTACTCTAGGGTAAATAATGTCAAAATTTGTAGCCGGAGGTAAGGGGGTGGAATCAAAGACGTGATGTTCTAGAAATTTGTGTTCCAGCACTACGAAGACTGTGGTTTTGCAACTTGTAACTGAAATGTTCTTTTCACCAGCTTTACTGATCTAGTGATAATATACATTCCTTTCAGTCAAATGTGCATACAGCCATACTGGGACATGGTTATTCAATAACATTAGTAGATTGGTATTGTGCTCTCAAATGCTTTTGAGTGTGGGTGCTTCTACAGCGACTGTGGGAATCTTCAGGCCACACATTTTAGTTCATACTCATATTGATCAGTTTTCATCAAATTCAACATCAGTTTCCATACTTCTTCATATTTTCAATCGTCGTATTGTCGGGAGATGGCAACTAAGCTCTCAAAAGGACTTGAAACACAAGAGGACAATGCTAGTATAATAATGTTTATTAATTATTAATGCTGATTTCTTTTCTTATTACTGTTTTTCACCTTCAAAATCCTAAATCACAGCCATTCCTCAATCTTATCTACGCATTTCATATTTTCAGTAATACATCTTTAATGTGAAATAATTGGTGAGATAAGGACAGGTTATTAATATCATACCTTTGAGATATATATTTTTTAATTTTTAATATGAAAAAATGTATTTTTGCTTATTCAGTCCTTGCTTAAAGTTTGCCCACTCAAAATAATGACATCTCAAGAAACGCACATTTGTCATCACTTCATGGCACAGTATGTATTTAAAAAGTGTGTGCGTGGCAAGTGTGGTCAAAAAGATATTTGTTAATAAGTATTTTACAGGAATTCAGATGATAGACTAGAAATTAGAGGATTTTTTTTTTCTCCGTTAACGTTTCTCTAGATACCGTCATCCATTACAATATTTTTTTTTTCATAATATATTCGTCGTACAACGGTAACGAGTATCTTCATTTTAGAAATTTGTAAATTGTCACAGAAATTTGACCAGCAGATGCACCAAACTTTTATTTCTCCAGGCCTTCTTCCCCAATCAATACGAGAATGTCCCCTTGCAAAAATCCCAGTCTAATCACGTTTATATGCGTGGTTACAGGTGGGTTTACCCATGAAGGGTTGCAAATATGGTCAACTAAAAAGCATCTGCTCATGCCAAGGTGTTTACATGGACACAATAACCAGCAAAGAGGGGGTCACTTTTCCCCTTCCCTCCCAATCAATGCCAGGTCACTTGATTTCCTCTGATCTTTCCCTACTAGTTCCTCTCTAAATAGGCTACCATGGCAAAATTTTAGGGTTGAACTGTGAAATATTTTGGGCATTGACTCCCTTTTTCTTCCCATTAAATGATCGGGCAAAAGAAGTACTTCAACCCCCATGGGATAATTTTTCCGAAATAAAAGAGGTATTTGTAAAATAACACAAAATATTAATAGGGTCGAAAGAAGAAAAAACAATAGGTGCCAGTAACTTCCAATGGATGCAAAGGTGGTTAACTCCTGGTCTCACGGGCATGGACGAGTTTGAAGAGTATTTGTGTATGTGATTTTTCTGGTCTTTGACACCTATTGTTTTTTCTTCTGTTGGCCCTATTAACATTTTGTGTTATTCTATATATACCACTGTGATTTGGGGAAATTTCTTCCATGGAGGTTAAAGTACTTCTTTTGCCCGATCTTTTAACGGGAAGAAAAAGGGGGGTAAACGCCAACATTTTCCACAAATGTCTTTCGAAAAAGATCACCTCATATTTTGATTTGGTCCCCAACTTTTCATTTGGCTGGGTTTGACCGCGTGCGAATACATAGGCCTACACATTTTTTTTTTTTTATCTAGAAGGTTCAAATTGTACCTTAAACTTTAAAATTGAATGCTTTACTTAGATCACATGTCATTTTACATATTTTTACACCCTAACACTGTCTGGCAGGGCCCCAAAAAAGGGGGATTTTATATATTAGCTTATCAGTACTTAGTCTCTCTCCCCTTGAAAATCCTTGAATCACGGTTTAATAGAAAAGTACCGACATTTTCAAAGTTGCTCTTACAATTTTCAGAGTCTGAATTAGAGCCACTAAATTATGACTGTTCCTCTCACTGATACTTCTTTACGAGTGTAAGTTGACGTATGTAACCGGGTGGAGGCAATGTAGTATTGACTTCTATATTACGGGGGAGGAATGTGAGCCCAGTCTGAAAATTTTTCAGATGTTACATATCAACCAGGAAAGTGTCTCACCAGATTATTGTGAACCATCAATTTTGAGCAGAAGGGCCGAAGAAACCTATACTAGAAATTTCATGTCACTACCGGGAATCGAACTCAGGGTCTCTCAGATTGCAAGTCTGAACGTGCTACCACTACACCACCGAGACGCTAACTTCACAGCAATTTTATTCTCAAATACCTACTGCCTGTGTACGTTCCCTAATTTCCATGTGCGAGTCTGGTGTTTACCCGTGACCCGTGACCCTAACACACTTTCCGACTGCTCACACCCCTCGCTGCCTATCCATGTCATGTCTTCATGATAACTAACAGTTCTCGATGAGTTTGAGGTCATTCATACATGAATACCTGAGAAGCAGACCAGTCTAATCTTTAAAATTTTTAAAAGTTGAGATTTTTTGCATGCAAGCTATGGAGGACATCGCCCATCGATATATTTCACAGTGGAAGCTCCAAGACAAATAGTTTCATGAAATAAGGG
>JAWQUT010000191.1:942798-990911 GCA_033807755.1 Ellobium chinense
CTCCCGCCCCCACTCCCCCTATTATATTTGGACCCCCACAGTAACGTCAAAAGTTATGGCCACAAAACGGGTGTTTTTTTATGCAAAAAGACAGATGACGACCTATAAACAGGTTCCACTCGTCATAGCAGTACAACTACTGACTGTTTGCATTTATTTTTTTTATTTCTTTATTACTGACAAGTTCGATGACGCATGAAAGAAGCAACTGAAGGAAAGTGTCAAGCACATTGGTCCCATCTAGTGTTTTTGTGTGGGCGAAGTTTGGTAAGATTACATCAAGCTTTTCCGGCAAGTCATTTCTCGACATGTCTTCTTAATTCATCATCTGCGACAAATGTAGAACATTATAAAGTACATGAAATGTCACAGAGTTTGTGTGGGCAAAGGTTTCATCGATGATTGTCAGCTGTTTGGATCTACTTTGTGTCGCGTAAATCCGTGGTTCATTCAGTTCAATTGTGATTGATGTGTTTCAGACAGGGTGAGGGCCACAGAGTGAAGAACTCTTTATAGATCCCCAGTGCCTTGTGAAATCCTGAACTCTTTTCAAGATTTAAATATAAGACTTGAGTCGGGGATATGAACATTACATGGACATTCTGATAGGGATGGACCACTACTATGAAATTTTACTTCCAGGAACTCTGCATGCGTAAGGTTTGGTTGCTCAGAAAACCATATGGTGGTGGTTTCTAGCTGGTAGTTATGCTAACCAAGGAGGATCAAGAATAACTGGACCAAACTGGGGCTTGATTCTATAGGGATCTGCAATGACAGTGAACCAGAGGCCTATGAAGTACAGGCTTTAAATGAATTGAAGCAAAGTATACAGTATGAAGGTGGAAGATACAGGGTTGGATTACCATGGAAGTCAGGGAGACACAAAGAAATGTTACTTGATAATCTTCAAGCGGCCACCAGAAGGTTGAACAGCTTATACAGAAAACTGGAAGCCACTGAGTTAGAAAGTAAATATCAGCAAAGTGTTTGTTGACTTGGGAGGCAGCTGGACTTGTGGAGGAGGTCCCTCAGGATGAATATTAAGGGAGAGGTCAGCCGAATTTCTATCTTCCTCATAGACCTGTGGTTAGAGAGGATAGCTTGAGAACCAAAGTAAGACCTATTTTCGATGCTTCGGCTAAAGGAGCCAATGGATTATCTCTCAATGACTGTGTTGAGGTGGGACCTAACTTGATAGCTGACTTGTTTCAGGTCTTACTGAGATTCCGCAGATTTAGCTATGGGTTGACTGCTCATATTACTAAGGCCTTTCTGCAAATAGAACTGAAAGAAGAGGACAGGGATGAACATAGATTTCTCTTGAAGAAAGGTGATGAAGTAAGGATTATGAGATTTACCAGAATTACATTTGGAAACGCTTCTAGTCCATTTTTGTTGTTTGCCACCTTGAAACACCATCTTTCTCAATGCATGAGCAAAGACAGGGCAATACAAGAACTCAGTAAGAATCTGTATGTGAATGATTTCATAACAGGAGCAGACACAGAAGAAGAATTGATTCACATTATGGAAAAGTCAGAAATGGTGCTGAGAGAGGGTGGTTTTCCTCTGACTAAATGGATGTCAAACAGTAACCAGTTGAGAGAAAAAGTTATTACCAACAAACCATTCAGCGAAGCTGAGATGGGAGAGACACAGAAAGTTTTGGGGGTAATTTGGAATACCAATGAAGATTGTTTCATTTTTGAGACGACTGTTGACAGCCATCATCTTGTGTATACCAAAAGGAACATGCTCGGTATCATTGCAAGACTATTTGACCCATTGGGCCTTATGACTCCCTTCACTGTATCTCTCAAAATTCTCTTTCAAGATATTTGGCGTCTGGGCTTTGCATAGGATGCACCTTTAAGTGATAAGCTGCAGGATGAGATTGAACGATGGGCGTCAGGTCTGAAAGAGATAAGAACCTTGAAAGTACCTCGTAGATTGACAAGCAGCTCCTGGAAAGATGCTGATAAAGTGGAACTTATTGTGTTTTGTGATGCAGGTGAAAAGGCTTATGGCTGTGTGGTCTATTTGAGAACTAGGGATGAGAGCGATATAGTCGTCAGACTGGTGACTTCAAGGGTGAGAGTGGCCCCCCTGAAAAAAAAGGTTACACTTGCAGCAGTGCTGGGCGCCAGACTGTTTAAATCTGTGAGAAATTCTCTTGAGCTACCGGAAGACACCCCCTACTCTTGTTGGACTGATTCAAAGATAAGGGAAGGATGGATCAAGGATGATCCCTCACGCTGGAAACAATTTGTGAGTAATAGGGTGGTAGAAATACACCAGTTGACAGACCTTACCCGATTGAAACATGTTCCGGGAAAAGAAAACCCCGCTGATCTGCTGATAAGTGGGAGGGGGGGGGNAACTCCTCTCTGTGGCTTTGTGGACCTGGCTGGCTGTTATCGGAATATCCTGAGCCTTCTCCAGAAATTGGTGAAACTGGAGAGGAAAACACAGCTCTTGAGGAGGAAAAACAGGACTTGGTAACAGTGTGTACTATGGCCCCGAGAGTAACAGACTGATCGATTTTGAGAGATTTGACAGTTTTGAAAAGTTATTGAGAGTGACTGCCCTTGTCATCAAGTTTGTCAAAATACTCAGAACAAAGGGTAAATCAGAGAAAACTGTCTAGTGGTGAAGAAATGAGACAAACCAAAGTCCTGATTTTGAAAGACGTACAGAACAGGTATTACAGCACTGAAATTGCAGATATCAAAAGAAATGGCACAGTGAATAGGCAGTCCTCTTTGCTCACTCTGGCCCCTTTTCTGGATGATGAAGGATTCCTCAGAGTTAAAGGTAGATCGAGTCAGTCACCTGACTTGTCATATGATGAAAAGCACCCCGTTATACTACCAAAATATCGTTTCCTTTCTTCTTGTTTAGATCTCATCATGAGTTTATGAAACATGCAGGTGTTGGAATACTTATCAGTTCATTGAGAGGGAAGTATTGGATTATTTCCGTTAGAACTCTGGCTGAAAGGGTGATTGATGGATGTATTAGATGCAAACGTCATGATGCTAGACTATTATATCAACAAACAGCCACCTTGCCTGAAGACAGAGTAAAGCAGACACGTGCATTTGATGTGACTGGTGGGGATTATTGTGGGCCGGTTGTCTGTGACGATACAGGTAACAAACATTGCATAAATTATTGTTGTTCACATGTGCAGTGACACGAGCTGTGCATCTGGAAATGACTGATTCTTTGTCGGCTGAGGACTTTGTCTTGGCATTCACAAAATTTGTATCCAGGAGAGCACTACCCAGTATAATTTATTCTGACAATGCTAGGACTTTCAAGGCAGCAAGTGCATTGCTATTAAAACATTTCAGCAAGGAGACTTTGGTTTGGAAATATATCTGCCCACTGAGTCCCAACTGGGGAGGATTTTCGGAACGTATGGTGAGGTCAGTAAAATCCTCACTCAGAAAGTCCATTGGTAAACAGTCTCTCATCAGACGGGAACTTGAAACAGTTTTGTTTGAGATTGAAGCATGCATTAATTATAGACCCCTCAAATGGGTATCGGATGAGGAGGGCGTTCTCACACCTTCTCATTTTCTTATCGGACGTGAATCCCCACTGACTTCCGCTGAGTTGAAAAATTTAGAGAATATGTCTGATTTATCAGAAAGGAAGAAATCTGAGGAGTCTTTGTTGAAGCAACTCTGGCGAGTGTGGCGAGATGACTATTTGAGAAACCTTCCCCTCTTATCGAGTAAGAAAGCGACTAGGAGTTTGAAGGAGGGATGTGTTGTTCTGGTTAAGGAGACAGGCAAACCCAGCTTGTTTTGGCCCCTAGGCAAAGTAGTGAAACTGTACCCAGGTATTGGTGTGCGCATCAAGACTTCAAGTGGGGAATTCACTTGGTCAGTCCAACATCTTTGTTTACATGAAACCACAAAGTTGGAAGAAACTAACTAAGTGGAAGATTCATACTCATCAGATGAGCAGGGTGAATCTATGCCAATTCGGTTCTCATCTAGAGGAAGAAAAATGAAGCCTAGGCAAATATTAGATTTGTAATTGTGACAAGTGTGATTAAACTGTTTGAAGTATTTGACACATTGATTATACCTACTAGTAGCCATGTAGTATTCGAGGAACTTTGTGAAAACCATTGAAGAGAATAACGTGTGGACTTTGAGAATGGAATTTTGATCTTGAGTATATGATAACTGTTATAGCTCTGAAGTGGCTATTGTTTTTAAAGTAGTCTGCAAAGTCACCAAAACTTATTTGATGATGGTCAGTTACTTTGTGTGTTTTAAGGATAAATTTGAGCATTTTATTGCTTTCTTTATTGAATTCAGTAGAAAAATGGAGTATCTCTCCATTACATTGGAGTTAATGGTTAATTATTTTACGCATCAGGCTACAAGATGCCCTTCTTTACTTATCATTTTTACATGCAATTCATTCTTGAAGGTAGCCAATTGGTTTCTCTAACCATAATGATTTGTGAGCTCATTAACTTGAGAACGGCTTGTTTGAGGGTTGGTCATAGGGATAAAGATTTGAGGTGTTCTCGGTTAATATAAAACTATGCATTTATAGAGCTCACGGTTGTATTTGCGGTAGAGAACACTTTACTTTGGTGTGTAGTTGTTGACACCCAGTTATCATCCAGAAGAATAAGAGTTGGATCATTGTTATAGAATTTGTTGCATTTTGAATCTTCCTTTGTAAGACGATACTCAACCCTAAGGGTAGATATGAAGTAGTTGCCCCCCTGGGAAGTAGTTAGTTTACACATGATTTGATTAATTTCAGTATATGGAACTGATTAACATGGTTTGTCGTTTTAGTTTGATTTCATTAATTTGCGTAACGAGTACATTGTTTGTGGAAAATGCTCAAATCGCATTTCGGCGGGGGAGTATGTTAAAAACTATAAGGGGAATTAATTGAGAAGGGAACATGTATAATAGAGATAAACTGAGTTCCATCCCTTGTTCGAGGAGAGTGAGAGCCCCTGGGGGGAGGAAGTGAGAGAGTACGAATGACAGTTAGGGCGAAGCCATGTTGAAGACAATATCAAGTTAAAGGAAAGCAGACAGAAGATGGTCCCAGAGGACTAGTACACTGTAGTCTAGGCTCTCATGAAATAAACGTGCGTCACTAGTGTCAGTCGCTGGATTCTCTAGGCGTCTAGCATGGTGTCACTGGATGAAGGTATCCACAGATGCTGCTGCTACTAAAGTATGGTTCTTAGGGCCTGTCCATACAAATTGTGGCGCCACTGTTCGCTGATGTCACTATATACAAATGCCACTTGGTGCTGTCCTCAATGGATGCTGGAGTCAATGTCTTTGGTGATGTCCTCAATAGATGCTGGAGTCAATGTCTTTGATGCTGTCTTCAATGAATGCTGGAGTCAATGTCTTTGGTGCTGGCTTCAATGGTTGCTGATATCGGTACCGTTTTGTCCCCACCGTTTCACGTTTGAACTATGCAGAAACATGAGAAAAGACGTTTGCGCTGAAATAACGGAAATCAGTTGGGTAAACGATGTAACTGTATGTGAATTGTAGTGTGTGAATTATAGAAGTGGAATTATATGATGTATTATGATATTACAAGTTCATGAGGGATCCATGGAATGCAAGTTTATGTCTGCTAAATGCACACTGTAAAAATAATATGAACTAATGGGGTTCTGCATCTTCTTTCCGGCATTAAATTGTACGCACCCAGATGACAACAGAAATGGCGTCTTATTTTGTGTGTACAAATCGCCTTCTCTTAAAAGCTAAACACGGTGTTTTCTACTACTAGACCATAAATCTAACAGTCGTAACAGTCCTCGAAGATCTTCAGTCCCAAACGTTTTCGTATAAATGATTGCGAACCAATACGCCCTAGATATGGAGACTTTTATGACTACGAGTGAATGAGGAAGAGAAACTCTAATGTAGAAATTCAAATTACGTATATATAGAGAAGGCATTCGTTCCAATCGCACATTATTACTAGTTTAGTTTTGTTTGCCTATTTATGGCAACAGCTGTGATCTTGGCTTCATGAATAATGAATAACTTGTTAAACCTGTCAGCTTCATGATACTCAGGTGTCTATCTGTATTGTAATGTTGCATACATCATAAAGGCCACCCTATCAGGTGTCAGGATAATCGGTTAACGTGGTGCTACTTCCTGAATGTCTACAGAACACAAAGAAAGAGGTTCATAATGGATGCTGCAGACCTGCAATACATGGCTTTGCGCATGATTTATGTATGAGGCTAAACATGGACGCCTAGTAAATGTTTTAACATATCTATATTATAAGACTGGATCGGGGGCGTGGCACGCTCCCTTCCTAACGCATAACCTTCAAAACCGCTGTTTGTAAACTTCGGCTGAAAACGTCAACATGTACAATATCCGATACAGAATGTTTAGCATCACTGTCTGCTCACGGAAATTGCAAGATTTGATTTAATCGATTTACAAAGTTTGTGTCGCATTTCTCTCTTTGTCTTTGTTTTCGGCATTCATTCTACCATTTCGTTGACTCCAAATAAAACTTTAAAATTTCGTACCGGAAAGACATTGCGTTTCGTTTGCCAGTGAAAATTTGAACGCATACGCCGACACCAGTTCGAAGATCCAAATCGATTCAAAACTCACAATTCACAACGTGTTTTAAAGCGGTAAGTATGTGAACTATCTGTTATCTATATTATAAGACTGGATCGGGAGCGTGGCACGCTAAATTTGAACGCGATAAAATCATAACCTGCTACACGTAACATTCGGATCCAAAATCGGTAACCTGTATGAAATTCGACAAAAGAGATTTAGCGTCAGTGTGTGCTCACAAAGAGTGCAAGATTCCATTAGTTATGTACGGGCTTCGCTCAGTTTCATCGTTTTTAAAGGATGAGGTTGAAATTTCGAAATCTGCTTTCCATTCATTGATAACACTTTGCTCTGTGAAGTCGTCCAGCACCATATCAGCGGGTAAACCCGTAAACTTAGCCATCCAGCAGTGCCACGTTTACGATATTGGCACTTCTACATCATAGTAATAAAGCAAGGCTCTCCATGTAGCAGATAATCCTATTTTTGTCATCCAACGTCCCATTCATAGAATGGGTGTCTATGCTAGTTCTTGATAAGATCGAATGAAAAACGATCAGTTCAAAAACAGCATGCAGCGAGGTTACTTGTTGTTTTGGCGTCGGACAGATCTAGCTTTCCTGAGCATTTTTTTTTGTCACTACTATTACAAGCTAAAGAATAAATATAAAATATGAGTCGTCTGTCCTCTTGAATCATATTATCACAATACGTACGTTTATGTGTGGGTAAGACACATTAAAATTTGTGTATTACAACAGGTAGCACCAGAAACAGTTGTTAGTAGACAGAGAGGCAGACGTGAACTTGGCAGCCATCAAGGCAATAAAGATTGCAGCTTATCTCAATAACAATAATAAAGAGATTTCGATGTTCAGTGGCTGAAAAGTGTACACGTTGAACTCTTATATGTTTAGTCAATGTAATATGTTTCTAAATTTTTTCCATTCTTTTCTTTTTGCTAAGTTCACCTATTGTGAAGCATGATGTAATGTAATCTATTCACATACGACTCGTAAGGATGTAGGATGTGTATATTATGTTTTCGACCTTCTGGCACATGCGTAGCATGGTAATATGGTAATTTTAGCATGATCATATGGTGCCTTTGAAGTCTTCAGCTATTCTCACTGCACTAGATATCTTCAAAGTCACCATTTTCAGTGTTTACTTACTCAGTTCCTTTATCTTGTTCATGGTGAATGAGCCAATTTCTTTAGAGCTGATCGACAAATCAAAATCGCGCTCTAGCAATTGACAGGCTTCTACAGCCATGAGCGAATCTAGACCAAGTTCAGCAAGACTCACACTCAGATCAATCGCCTCGGGATCTTTTATTCCTACAAAATATACAACAGAAATACAAATATTATGTCACTGCCGGTACCCACACGTTAGTGTACCCCTGCTCTCGGTTGTCTATTGGGAAACCATATTAAACATCTCTAATAGCTTTGCCAATAGCCTATAACTGGCAATGTAATTTTTGGCGTTTTTCCATGGTTAACTTCTGTGAGCATCAAGTTTTCTTTTCCAGTCCAGTATATATGCTCACACACTTCATGTTCAAACTTTATAGAAGATTTAGCTATAGGTTGAAAACACCAAGGCCTGCTGAAAATAGTAGTATTTCTCTGTGTCTTTGTGATCAGTTTCGCTTGTCACTAAATTTTAGTCCAAAGGATAGTCTGCTTATATATTTGTCTTTCCGTTTGTCAGTTACCGCTGGCATTATGTCGATTTATCGGTCCAATTGCCCGTTATTCTGTCTTGCTGTTTGTTTGTCTGTCCATCTGCCTGTCTTTTTATTTGCTTGTATTCCTGTCAGCTTGCTTTCTTGCCTGCATATTATTATGTGCCATGCTCGCAGCCACCAATAAATGTTATTATAGGCTCTGAGCAACTGTGCAAGCATGCACACGATGTACTGACCCAAAATTCTTGAGACAGCCTTAACAGGACAAGGCCGATCAGATTTTGCCTTTTCTTGTATCTCCTCGTTTCGTGCCATCAAGAAGCTGCTGACCACGGGACAGTCCTGGTTCAGGAACTGGTCAAGGGCACTCAGGCAGGAACTGATCCTCTGCGGCATAATACCATGAGCTTCCATATTGTGACCTCGAAGGGAACCAACGTCATCAATGATACCCCACTGGATAGCAAGGCCTGGTTGAAGATTACAGCAAAAAAAAGAGAATAGCAGCAAGGGCAGCTTTACATCGGGATGAAGGACAAAGACAGGCGAGAACTGAAGTCGGAATCATTACGGAGGCTGAAGGAAATCGGTGTAAACATCCGGATAATGGTCAACCAGCATCGGACCGATACTATGAGCAGACTGACAGCCTCTACAAGATCTAGCAAGAGGGCGGGCAGGGCACGTCTAGTGAGGGGGAGCGCAGAGCAGCAGGTATAAGTTTGCACCTTTCGCGTTAGTCATGCCGGTCCTGGGCGAACAATAACACATCAGGGCAAAAAGGAGAATGCTGACAAAAGTGGTGTATGAACGACAGGGAGTGCTCCTAAATTCGAACTGCTAATATGCAGTTTATAAATACCTTCGCCGATATTTTCTTCATCTGCTGTATACTCACCTTTGGAACAAAGAACATGTTCAAGTATGAGGATTTAAAACAATGCAGGTCATTTCATTTTCAAAATTTGTCCCGCAAGCAATGAATATTATCTGTTAAGGATCACTGCGGAATAGTTATTACTAGAAGGTCGAGAAGCTGTAACACAAGCAAGTAGGTACGTGTATAGTCTATCCCTTTCAATTAATGTTTACTACAATTGTCCGTGTTGATGTTTAACGGCGTATCCCAGAGAAATGAGGTCTAAGAAAAATTACACTCGGTACAACTGTTTTGCTAAGATAATAATAATAAAGATGTTCATAAGACATGAATTAAGACAAAGGCTCGCTTACACGATTTCAAAGTATTTTTATTCCAGCAGACTAGATTACTCGAGGAAGGACTGCAACTGCCTTATACAGGAGCTGACCACCGGCTCTCTAACAACATCTTTCACTGCCTAAAACCGTTACGAACGGTGTTACAAACGGACAATGAGAGCGAAATGCTTGCCAAAGGTATTTACAACATGGCCATGGCAAAAACCGAATCCACACCCTTCAGATCCGAAGTACAGTGCCGCAACTATTCAGTCAAGCGTGCTGCATCACGAAACATGTAGAGCAAAAAAAATCATCTTAGACTCTTTCATTAATCTTATTATTATTTTTTTACTCAAATATATGAATTCTGTTTATATCACCTGAGCTGGCTTAAAATTTTGCGCAAACTAATATTTGTATTTGACCCAGTGTGCGAAATGTGGCACATAATAATGTCAGCACGGACTATTATGTTACCAACTGCAATTAAAAAACTTGTGTTTAGCTCCTTTGTCAAGACCATTCAACCAGTGCAAATCACAGAATAAAGAAATCTAAAGATATACTTTAAGCTAATTATATCCTGGGAGCCGAGGAACCCCATCTTTGGTTCCAGAAGCCTCAGGCTCAAAACCCAGCGGGTAGCATGTAGTCTAAAAGTACAGCCGCCATTTTGCCCTCGAAAAAAAACGTATGAGGTATGTGATAGTGAGGTCATTGTAGATTCCCTTTATTTGTGGTGTACACAGAGCGTCTTGAATTAATACATGAAACCTACATCGAAATGCAAGCATTGCTCATGCTGAGAAAGAAGAACAAAGTCCTTATATAATGATGAATGAAAACATACCGTGCAAACCATCAGCTTTCCTTTTCTCACAAATTCTCTCCATGACGGAATTTGCAAAGCTGTAGTTAGTTTGCCCCGCACTGCCAAATCCACTGCCAACTGAAGAAAACACGACGAACCATTCCAGCGAATTTTGGCAAAGCTCTCTGGTGGTCTGATCCAGATGAACAGCGGCTTGTACCTTTGCCTCGCAGACTTCCTGGTACATTTCCGTGGTCTGATTCTCAAACACAGCATCACGAAGTACTCTTACCTGACAATATCACATGCCATAACCTTCAGGGTATGTCAACAAAAAAAAACTATCAGGGAAATAAAGACAACCCCCCCCCCCNCCCCCCCCCCCCCCTTTCTTTCCAATCAATCCGTTTCATCTTGTTTCTCTTCAAGCAGTAACCTACGGATAGCTTTCTGTCAGCATGATATTCTATCCATAAGCCGTGAATTGTTTAATAACTATACATAAGGTAGTGCGTTTGCTCAGTTAACAAAAGCTCCAAGAAACCAGTATCAAACAACAACAGGAAAATCATCGTGTTCAACATGCACCATCACCTTCGGCGCCGCCATCACCACCACAGTGACTACCGCCACCATCATTGCCACCACTAGCAACAAGATATTCAACAATAGCGATCCACTAAGTTGAGCAAATTTTCAATGACGTTGAGGACAAGTGGTTAACATCGGAGCATGACTCTGTTTTACTAACCTTGGCTACATTGAAGATTCCACCTACAGGTGCCAGTTTACTCGCGTCAGCAATCAGTGCTCTCGCTCCTGTCAGAGATCGGGTATCTCGCTGACTAATCTCCACAGTAACTCCAGCTTCTCGCCATATATGGATCTTTCTTTGCTGATATCCAGTTTTGACTCCAGATCTGAAATGTGTAGACACTGCGTAACTTAAATAGGTCAAAAGTTATGGGAAAAGAAGATAGATGGACACGTGAATAGTTTTAAATGTCCTATTAAACTGTCATCCACTTACAGAACGTTTCACTTAAGTTACATGAAGATTTTCCTCCATATTTGAACGCCAAGACCAGTGTCATCCTTGGCATAACTGATAAATCGAATTCTTTTCTTTGTGTTTTTCATCCTTCTGCAAATGCGTTTTTGAAATATGACGCTTTGAAAATGTTAATACGGTAATACTGAATCTTAACAAATAAATTCGATGCCCGTTTAAAACTCGTGTAAATTTTAAAAATGTGAATAGCTCGGAAGAGGGGAAAGTTTCAGACTACAGATATGTT
Organism: Ellobium chinense; assembly: GCA_033807755.1. NCBI lineage: Eukaryota > Metazoa > Mollusca > Gastropoda > Ellobiida > Ellobiidae > Ellobium > Ellobium chinense. The sequence continues at coordinate 954,418 of JAWQUT010000191.1, forward strand.
TCATAATTTTACGTTTACACGAACCCATTTGTTTATTTTTTACATATTCATGATCATGAGACTCATTACATTCCACGGAATAGGTTACAAATGACAAGGGGGAGGCTTAAAACATTCGTAAATGGAATTTGACAAATCGAGCCATTCACTGGGGCAGTCTGATATGAATGAGCACAAGTCTCCTCTGCATCCTAACTCATCCTTCATCTGAAATTCAAGACATATTTTCCCCCTTTATCTGGCTTCCCCGGTGATGCTGGCGGCTAAGACTGTCGGTAACCGGCGTGTACAGTATTTTATAACACCTACCTAGAAGAAAGCACCAGGTTCTTGGCCCCTCTCTCCACCATCCAGCCAGCAAGCTCAAGACCAAAATCTCCAAGCCCTCCAACTATAACATATGTCTTTGCCGGGACACACGCTGTTCTGGCCATCGCTGGGAGCAAAACTTTATGTGGTCGTGTTATTTTGGCTTTTTCCTCATTTCTCACCTGAAGTGTCGTAGATCAGATGCAGCGGTGTTAAGACTGGTAAAGATGCTTTAGTTTGCACCAAGTAAATTTACGGGAACCATTTTAACAAGACACTTGATAAATAAGATGAAGATATATAGATCTAGATCTATACATATGCTTCATGGCCTGACCACTGAATGCGACTAAAATCAAGCTTTTAGCGTCGTTGAAAAAGAGATATCAAGAAAAGAAGATTAAAGGCCACAATGTAAAAAGAAAATCTGCATCCGTGGTTTACGAGTATAATTATCATTGATTTCGACGCTTAGGATCGCAGTCAAGAAAGCCTGAATGTAGGATTTTACCTTGATAAGAACTTTGCCAATGTGTTTGCCTTGTACCAGAAACCTGAAAGCTTTCTCCACTTCATCTTTACCAAAGACAGTTGTTTTCAAAGGCTGGACAACCCCCTTAGCAATGCCTTCTTTAAGAAGTGTGTGAACAGCACTCCAGGTTTCATCAATGTTATTGATGGGATCAAGAATATTGATGCCCACAAATGACGTGTCTTTTAAAAACATGGACATGCCTGTAGAAAACAAAAACATCGTATTTTATATCGTTCATAAATATCAGTTCTTAATAAGTAAGTTGCAATAAATACCGATTTCTACAATTAGAACAGACGCAGTATCTTTCAGAAATAAAACATAATGCAAGAGGAACGAGCAGGCAGACAACATCAGAACTTATTACACATCGCCTGCCAACTGATCAGAGAAAGACTATGATGAACTGTTCACAATGTAATCCTGAACTGGCGAAAAAGGGTACTTGAGCACGGGGCAGGAGTTAATGCACGATGGCGTGTAAAGGCCTAAAAAATGCATACATGTTTACTGGTTAGATTTTCTTTCAATGGCATTAATAGCTCATAACTACAGCAGCAGCAACAACAACATCAATAACAACTACAACAACAATCGTTTATTTAGCTTTAGCAGGTATCTTCATCAGAGCAATGCATGGCTACAAATAAGTGAAAAGGGCGAGGGCACCATGCGTTTCTAAACTAATACATTGAAACTAAAAATTCATGAAAATATCTGTTAGTGTTAGGTAAGGCCAGTGATAATGGTAAAGTATAAAATAGATTAACTATAATGTCATCATTCATGCTACTTACTAAAGCTGCTTCAACATTGTACTTGTAACATTAACTAGGTTTTTACTCCTGTTCAATGCCATCATTTTTTTTTTTAATGCGAGCCATCAGTAATTTCCATAACATCTATAATAACTCATTCACACATTTATCCATACTCCTTCTCCACTTTTCACAACTCTTCCATTTTTATCCTGTCTACCACACTTATATCCAAGCTCGCACAGTAATGAACGATGCTTATACCAGAGAAAAAAGAAAGAAAGAAATCGTCCGTATTGTAGTTTATTTAAATAAAACAGGCCACAGATATCATTTTCTTCAGAATTTTGAGCCGGTTCATTTGACAGTAGCAGTGCTTTTCCACGAGCTCAAAGACAAATGATCTTAAACAGTTTATAAAGAGTTCTTTTCGTGCTAAGCTATTGCTTCTACCTGCCCGCATGTTTGCTCCAATCTACTTCTTAGAAAAATGACGTTATGCGTCAACCTGGACTAATAAAAGCTGTTGGCAAGATTTAGGAAGGTCATACAATTTAGGCTGGTTGCAAGATTTAGAATAATAAGTCATGTTATACAGTAATATAAGCGGGTGGCAAGATTTAGGATAATGGTACATATCATACAATAGTATAACCTGTAACAAGATTAAGGATATCAGGGCAGACTTTACAGACCATCCAGAGAGACTGACCAAGCGAAGCGTTCTTGTTCATGTCGTACTTCCCAAGCTCCAGGAATCGACCACCTCTGGCCAACAGACGGACACCAGCTTGCATCTTCTCTTCAGCGAGGGAGTTAAGCACTATGTCTACACCTAGGGATTAAAAAAATTTGAAAACAAAACAGTTGACTCCGCTTAATCGATTGCAAATTCAGATGCATCACAGCTTTACCCGCGATCCAGATGAACTGCCATTAAACGGAATCCACTGTATTAATTTCCCGAACTGAAGTACTTCGCTAAAGCAGGGTAAAATTTTGACCAAGAAAAAAAAAACCCTCATGTTGCCGTGTTGTATGAGAGTAGAACCAACTAAAGACACAGCGTTTATTTAGAAATGCAATTTTAATGTGGACGATATCTGGATAAGGATATTCTTGTGCAGGACAAAAGTTTCAGGGAAAACAATTCGCCTTTTCTATATATTATTTAACCTTTATATCGCGACCCTGCGTGCAATCCGATTCTGACCACCCTTTTCCGAATAACTGATATCATAGTATATATTACGGCCAATGAGAAAGGTCTGTTCAAGGGAATCACGACCGACCATAGGGTTAAAAACTGTTTCTACAGGGTACTTATATACGATTTAGATTTACCGTCTTAATCTGCCACATGGAAACCGCACGCCTGTGACCAGGGTGGGTTATAACGAACAAGAAGAGAATGATTCTTCTTGCATCCTTGACTCCACCTTCCCCTCCAAAATATCAGCCTCTAAGGTGGCTACATGTGACGGCGTTCATAAGTAATGAATGGTGGTTGCTATAATTTGACAGGTTCGACTGAATTTCTCAGCTTGTTTACAAGATAATTATACCGTATCCAAAGATAATCTGATCCATATTATTATCAAGCTACAGGATTTCAAAGGCTACATACCTCTGCCATTTGTGTCGTAAAGAATATGTGTTTCAAACGACAGATCTCTAGAATTGCTGAAATGGTTGTCTTGCAGCTGAGGGAACATCTTCTTCAAATACTCCTTTTTCTCCAAGGAACTTACGGTGGTATACACTTTGCATTGGTAGCTGAATGCCACGCGGATGGCCGCCTGTGAACACAAATTGGAATCTTTACAAAACCGAAGTGATGAGCTTCTTAAATTGTTGTGGAATGATCAATACAAAAATGCTAAGTGTATTTGGTGCGACTGGTTTCCACACCTGAGATAGTAAGTGTATTTCTGAGTAGAATCAAGTAGAAATTCACTTACCTGGTAAAAGAACGACCATTCCTCCGATAGTTGCAGCTTTCATTTTCAAAATAGGTTGTTATTTTGGCAAAATGACATCATTATTATAACTTAATGAAAGTTATATTATCTTTACTCGATAATTGGGGACTAATTATCCGAACTGCGATAAACTCCCCTGACTTCTTCTGGTAACGAACGTTTCTGACACCAATTTTATCGTGTGACATGTTTCAGTAACTATTTTAACTGGCTCTACATTTGTCAAGAAGAAAATTTTGAAACTATGAAGAAAACATTAATATAAAGTAGAATTGCATCAAAAGTACTAGAGAAAACGCTCTTGTAACTTGATCACATCTTCACTGTGGAAAGAGGATTTTCCTGTTACCTAGTCTTGAACAAACTGCCGAAAAATGCACTAATCAAACACAGATGAGCATTCAGTCTGTCCGAAAAAAAATGTAGTCTTGTGTCACGTGACGGCACCAAGAGATAAAAAAAACCAAGGATTTCAAAATGACTCTTTGGAAACCAGTGCCGTTCGGAAACTAAGCCCCAGAGGATAATAAATCGTCTGTATTGACGTTTTCTACATAAATGAGGCTTGAATGAAAACAAGATCGCATAAAACCGATTTTATAACTATGAATAAAGTTGTGGTTTCTTACAAATATGTGACAAATCTAAGGTCCACACAGCTGAGGATTTCGAGAACTATAAAGGAACGAGAGAATAACCCAGATGGAAAGATAGAGAACATTAAACTCTAGTCAAAGATGTCTAAGGAGAATTTGATCTAACGTGGCGGATGCAGTCTTTTACAGTGAACCGACTCTTATCTTATGGCCAGATGGGCAGTTCAAAGTAGGCTTTCTGGTTTTGAGCAATATTTGTTTTTGGTTGTTTTTTTTAAATTCTTGTTGTTTGGTCTTTTCATTAATGCTGTTACTACTCTCTTCCAACATAAATGTTAGCTGTTATTGTTGTTGCTGTTATTGCTACTGCTGCTGCTGATGCTGCTGCTGCTTGCTGTTGTTGTTGTTGTTGTTGTTGTTGTTGTTGTTGTTGTTGTTGTTGTTCTTCTTCTTCTTCTTCTTCTTCTTCTTCTTCTTCTTCTTCTTCTTCTTCTTCTTCATCATCATCTTCTTCTTCTTCTTCGTCTTCTTCTTCTTCGTCTTCGTCTTCTTCTCCTTCTTCTTCTTCTTTTTCTTGTCGTGAACTGTATTTACATTCACCACGATCTCACCTGTCCGACTCCTCCACTTCCAGAGTGAATCAGGACTGTCTCCCCTTTCTTGATGTTTCCACGAACCACCAGGGCGTAGTACACTGTGCAATAAGCAATACCAATGGTGGTTGCCTCTTCCATACTCCATTTATCTGGAATCTCCCAAACCAGGCGTGGACTGATGTGCACAACAGTTGCTAAACCCTGAGTGTAAATACCAGGATAAACAATGTATTATAAATAGGACCTCACGGTCCCAAGCTTCACTTACGGTACTCATAAAAAATCACAAACACATTTCTTTTAAAATTCTTTCGCTCCTGGCACTTTACTTTCTGAATCAAATTTTGTTCGCAGACTCTTATTATTTGAGAAAGTTGAAATTATGGACTGGTTCCATATTGGCAAGCTCATTCCACATTCGCCCTAGTCGTTTCTTGAAGTTTTAAGAAACTAAGCGCTCTAAACTCGTTGCAAAACAATAAGGCAGATGTGGTTTAGCTTTTAAAATTGGGATTTAATAATGAGTCAAGATTCTATATTTGTCTTAATAGGTAAAAGAAGATAATTGGATGATCATAATAATACAAACTAATCATAAAAAAATTACTTAGGCGAAAAATGAAATTAGCGTGACGATATATTCAAGAAATGTATATTTGGAACTGTCAGTAATCTATAATCCGTAACGGATACTGTCAAGTAATGTGTAATGTATAACTGGTACTTAGTTTATTGTCAACAATATGCAATATGAACTGTTACTGTCGGTTATGGATATGAGTAATGTGCAACTGTCACTTTCAGTAATGTGTAGTGCGTAGTTGGTACTGTCAGTAATGTTTAATGAGTAACTGGTACTGTCTGTGATGAGAAATGAGTAACTTGTACTATTAAGTTTCGTGTTATGTGGTATTGGTACTATCTGTAATGTGTAATGTGTAACTGGTAGTCTATTGTCAATAATATGTGATGTGTAATTGAAAGACTATCGTCAATAATGTGTAGTATGTAACTGACACTGTCAGTAATAAGTAACTGGTACTGTCAGTTGTGTATTATGCGGTACCGTGCAGTCAGTAGTGTGTAATTAACTGATGCTGTCTATAATATGTAATGTGTAACGGATACAGTCAGTAATGTGTAATGTAGAACTGGAACAGCCAATATGTTTTATGTGTAACTGGCACTTTCAGTAATGTAAAATGTGTAAAGGATTCTGTCAGTAATGTGTAATGTATTACTTGTACTGTCAGTAATTTTTAATGTGAAACTTGCACTCTCAGTAAAGAGTAATGTCTTATTGGGACTCTTAGTAATATTAAATGTGTGACAGGTGTTGTCAATAAAGTGTTTTCTGTAAGTGGTGCTGTCAGTAATGTTTAATGTGTGACAGGTATTGTCAGTAAAATATACTGTGTGACAGGTGTTGTCAGGAACATGTAATATGCGTCTGGTGTTATTAGTAATGTGTAGTATGTAACTGGTAATGTCAGTAATGTGTCATGTGTGACTGCCGCTCTATTGCCACACTGGCAGCTGGGAAGCCCTGGTCTGTGTTCTCGCAAAGCTTCTGTTTTTCAAGCTGGAACGCAACAGCAAACCTTTGCCAATGTTACTCCTATGACTCGCTTGCCCTGCGAGTCTCTTCCGGCGAATTCTTGACCCAGAGGGCAATCCTCGCCCTCCTGGCTGTCCAGGTCAAATGGTAACTTGCCCGTGGCCAGCATGACGTCATGAAAGTTAAGAGATGAATAGTAGATGGTGTACAGGTTTTTGTTGAGCCCGTCTCTGGCACAATACTTCAGAGACGACTCAATCCACCTAAAGCTGGAGAGGTCACCTGGTGTCAAGGTGTTGATGTAAGCATATTCGCACGGCTTTTCTCTGGTTGTCTGCTCTGAAAGACGTAATGTCTCAAGTGTATAGTTAAAGCATGTCTGTCAAAAATTCAACACACAGTATTTTACCAGAGCGCTAAAATTCCCATAGGAGCCAAAGGAGAAAAGAACTATCTAACCCACGATTAAAGCTTACTGACACCAGCACAAGGCAATAGCAGTCATTCGTCATTTACAATGTTAAGCATATATCGATATAAATGCTGATTATAAACAGAAAGTATGCAATGAATCTGACAGACTCACAAAAGTGGTGATGGTGATAGAAGTCGTGGTGGTGATACGGTGTGCGAGATGGATGGGACAGTGACGCTGTGTCTTTTGTTTGTGAGTGGTCATCGCAGATAACAATATATTGGATTGCAATGGCGTTCAGCATGTGATGTTAGGATTTACAGACATTAAATTATAACTTATATTCGAGTGATTTATAAGCACAAAACAAAATGATTTTTGTAGCGTGAAGGCCGGGTTGAAGAAAAGTATTCAATTTTTTTTTCAGAAACTTTCGAGCCAATTACACAGGCCTCGCTAAAAATGCTTTTATTCGTGTTAGATTTTTGTTTTTCAGAATTTTAAGAGAAATATAGATATTCAAAAGAGTGTCGCCAATTTTTCTGTTTTGAGCTGCACAAAGTGAACGGTACTAGCGGTAGAAATAACGGAATAACGCGATTTCTTTTTAATAACTAAAACAGGCCAGAAATCCTTTGTGACATCAGAATAGGGGAAATTTTTTTCTTATCACATCCTGTGAACACAGACACAAGTAAAGACACTACCTAGAGGTATGTGGTTGAAAGATCCCCACTCTCCATCGCGACAAACATTGTAGGCCAAATCTCTTTTCATCATCTCCTTGAATATGGGACTGTCCGTAGAGACATCGGGTAGATTGGAGGAAGACTTCAGATTGCTGATGACAAGGCATCGAATCTTATCTTTGCATGTTTCACGTCTCAAAGTATTCGTAAAACCTATGACGCCATTAATTCGATCTTTAGAGACAAGCCAAAGGCGAGCATCTTCGGGAGATTTGTCCAGTTCTTTCACTTGAGCTTTTAAATCCTCGAGCCATGAGAAGTGCAGGTTATCAATAGGGAACAGAATCGGAGGCATCGAAACTTTGAATGTTTTCTTTAGAAGAAAGAAGTTAGAATGAATATTATCAGATCTTTGGTAGATAATTTGATAACCAGAACGCGTAAACAGTTCCATCCAGGAGTTTTTTGTCAGGTATCGTCCATAGACACGACTTTGCTGACAGATGCCATTGATCAGTGCCTTCGCAGCGATAAACTCCGTGGTTAATTCTTCTACTAAAACAAAGCCTATGGGAGCAAGCATGCAGGACAATTTCTTCAAAGTACTTTCAATCTCATGCTGCTTGTATAGAACATTCTTGAGGACAAGTAGATGAACTTGCTCAGAGGGAATAGAATTTGAAGTGTTTAGATCCCACTGAATGTACCTTATGCCTTGACACTGGGTCTCCTTATCTAGCTGAAAGGGAGTTTCATTGGCAGCGGTGTAGTTAATTGTTACGGCCGGCTGCATCTTGATCATGGGGATTATTTTGCGATACATTGCACTTCGTTCAGCACCAGCTTCAAATACGTTGATCTTGTTGACAAAGACATTTTGAACCACAATATCAAGGCATGGTTTTAGAATATTGTTGCTAGTTAGCCTTGCGAATAGTTCGTCGGCGTTCAGGATTGAATGTAATGACTCAAGAAGAGTAAAGGAGTGATCTTTCGAGTCTGCCTTTGTGAGTGAGCTAAAAATCTGAGTCAATACATGAGCCAAACTTGCATCTTTCTGATATTTTATGCCTTGTTTGTTATGCTCAGTATTTAGATTGTTTCTCATACACTCAGATAATGCGTCTTTTGTTATTTCTTTACTGGTACCAGAGCTCGTCACATTTTTCAAGCTGAACATGGCATGGTTAAGACAATCTTGAGAAAACTGTACTAGTGCAGGGCAGACACTGCATCCGCCTTTATCAGAAAATGGTACAAAGTGGTACTCTTCCAGAATGGACTGGTCTTGTCGAAGTCGTTTCGTTACAGTGACCGTATGGATCCCTCGAAGTTCAAGACCACCGCTTATGACCAACTGCAAGCGCCTGTCTGCATACACTGGGATGTCTGTTGAAGAGAATGAGAGAAGGATTCTCCACATTAACGGGGTAGTGTATAAACAAACTTGTCATAAGAGATGGCCCATCTTGATAGATCTACTTTTATCATGTAAACAGGGCGTATTTCCGGTGACGTAAAAGTGTGTAATAATTTTTCGGTATGTCACACGTTACATATATTTGACTTTTGACCTGCTTACGAATACTTTGATTGGAAGCATTTAAAACCTCGAAGCGTATGAATATGCTACGTCGTTTCTTATGTGACTATTTTCACTGCAGTAGGGTTTCCCTCTGTCTAGATTTTAAAAAGTCTGTCTTACCTCTGTCATTCTTATAGCTTGTCATCGTTCTCTTCACGCTTCAGGTTAAGTTCAGATAAACATTTGAATTCAAAGTACTTGAAATGTCGCAGTGTTTCTGTGGTCTTAAGTTTCGTCGATGATTGTCAGCTGTTTAGATCTACTCTGTGTCGCGTAACTGTGTAGTTCATTTAGTTCAATTGTGATTGATGTGTCCCAAACAGGGTGAGGGCCACTCCAGTTCATTTTTTTATTTGTCAGAGTTTATATGATAAAAAGGATCTGAATGCCGTGTTTGTTTTATATCAGATTTATGAAATGTGTACAGATCCTCTATGTGTTTACTTTGAATTTTGTCTCGCAGCACTGAGCTTCGATCGGGTTATATTATTATTTATGCCCTCTGAAGCGGTTGCTCCACTCTGCAGTAGCACTAAGTGTTGCCCTAAGGCTTTGTAACTACTGGACCGATTAATTTAAAAATTGGTATCTATCTTCCGTGAACCAACTAAAATAAGAGTTTCCATCGTTTTTTTCCCTTTTTTTTGTGGTTTTTTTTTTTTAGAACATAAGCATTTTTGGAGAAAATTAAGGAAAAATCGGCATTTTCTATATGTGCATTTCAAAGGCCTATGTTCAAATGTATTAGTACCAAATTTCAGATTGTTTTGTTGAAAAATGTTGAAGCCTTAGGATTTGAAAACGGGCATTTTTCCGATGCAGTAATTCAAGAAGGCGATGCTGTCATGGCGGCCATAAGAAAAATTCAGATTTTTTTGACGGTTTTCCCCTAATTCGGGGAATCAATTAAAAAGGTTAAAATTGCCCATTTTCAATAGTTTAGAACTTCACTTCCAGAACCCGCCTTAACACTGTCACGAGGTCACCCAAGGTTAGAGCGCTCACTCGAAAATAGAATTTTGGGGTCAGTGTCTAGACTACTGACTACTTTTAAGCAATGTACGTGGAGCACGAGATAGCGGGAGAATGAGGGAGTGAAAGGACGAGAGAAAGTGTGGGTATAAAGGCTCGCTCGAAAGTTCAGTCGAGCAGCTCCCCAATACTCGTATGTGCTTGCGCATGAGACGAGATGCACGACAGAGTGATATTGTGACCAAGAGTGTGCGGTTGATTGATTGATTCAGGCCTTCTCGTAAGTGTGTTCTTAAACTTATAGAGAGGATAAGATAGGCCTAGATATTTGACCTATAATGTAACCTGGGCGTAGAAACATAGCGAGAGTAATGATTTGATGTTAACACATGTGTTAAATGAAATGCTGATGTGAACTAGGAGCAGCGACTAAAGAGCGATGCGTAGTCAGTGAGAAAGTATTGATGATATTATGATATGATATATATTACATGACACTGGTAATACTGTGAGAATGAAAAGAGAAGTGTTGCAGTGTTAGCGTATTGTACTATGATGGGAATGTCGGGAAGAAGGTATTATTTGTACTTTATAAGTAGCTGGGAGTGCACGATAAGAATAATAGGAAGGTAGAAATAAAGACAGCATTGGAGGCATGACAGCCAGGGTATAAATGTCATAAATAATCAACTCCCTATTTCAGCAGATGGAGATTATCCTATTTTAGCAAGAAATTACTTAAATATGTTTTATTAATAAAGGATCCCAAGATGAGGAGCTCCGTGTCAGCAGACACGAGACCCGACTCGTAGCCTTACGGTGTCAGTGCCAGCCTGGACTGTAATCTTGTCAGTGCCGGCCCAGACTGGAATCCATGTCAATGCCAGCCTAGTAGTGACCCCATGCTATGTCAGTGATAGTCGTCGGTGAGAGTACAGGAGGAGGAGAGTCAGGAATCTCGACCCGCACGTAGCCAGGGATAGCATACCCAGGTGCGGCCCCATCACTAGATCGAAGCTCTACCGAATATATTAGTACTATCCACTTAGGTTTCCTGAAACCTTGATACTGCTTATTGACTGGGTGAATGAAGTGAGATTATGATGAGTGAGGTGATGTTATAGGGACCTCATAGGACCTCATAGGAGATACTTACTGTGGAGCCTTTAACCCAGTGGGAATTTTAGGACGCAATTATTGTGAGACTAATTACTACCTAAATGATGGATTATTGCACATACCTTTCATTATTATTGTAAGCTTGTATTCTTCTTTGTTGATAGCCTGTCGGGCTTTAGATTAAACTAGAAATGTATTGAATGATCCTCTTTTGTCTTTTATGTATGTATGAAGTAGTTAGGACGAGGGGGACCTCATAACAAACACCCCCCCCCCTTTCCCCCTTAAAGCATTATTTTGCTCACTATCCTCTCTCCTAACCTACTCTTGTTCATCGTTGTAAAACTGAATTGACAGTCGACTTTACATGTACATAAGTCCTCAGTTGTATGGTAAGCTGCGATTCCAAGGAACTGCAATTATCACTGGAAAATGCAGTGTTCTGATCTCTAATAAAATATTCGGGATGGAGCCAGGTTATAAAAAAAAAAAAAGACGTAGGGAACGTAAGCACGGAGCAAAGCCCCAATCAAAGTTATGTATTGGTCATACCAACAAGATGTCAAAACAGGTAACATCCCCCCCCCCCCNAAACCTGTTTATGTTGGGTTATGCAGGAAAATGAGATTTAGCGAGGTTCTGGCATCTTCAGTTAACAGCTGCTTCCAGAAGTAGTATACGAGACAGTTAACAGATTAACGACCTAGACCCCCGCGTCACTGACTTTCTTGAACCATACATTCAGAGACGCAGACCTGTTCGTAACAGTAAATTTGTGTAAGTTATAATCTCACCTTAAGTTTAATAAGGTAAGCTCTTATTATAATCAATTTGATCGAATATCGAGCTTGGCTTACAGCTCATTATGGTGTTAACATCTTTACATCATATACAGTGAATGGAATAGTAGTTAATTACGGTACCTAAAAGTGCTGGGATGTCGATCACCATTTGACTGAAATCTGTTCATTGGGTCTATAAACTGGGATTATCATCTAACGGTATGAGTCGTTTCCTTTTTTTTTTCTCTGACGTGAGGTTACCAATAAGCCTTGACACTCGTCACAGCTTCAAACCAATAGCGGCTCATCATGAAGTGCAACACGAGAAGTTCCAGGTAGAATTTATCTCATAAAATAAATTGATTGTAAAGATATGGACAACAGCTTAATGAAGAATCTTAGCTTAGATGAAGTTGCTGTTTTTAGAGCAATTTATTCTCAATAAACCAGCTTGTTAACTATAGAAAGACATCTCTTATGACAATTGAGAAAGATCTAGTCAAAAACATTTTATTCTTTGAACTATCAAGCAGCAGCAACCGAGCGAGTGGGCAGCCGTTTGACTTTTGCGGGATCCCTGACATCCAGCTGACAAAAACAAATGAAGGTTATAGCCCCTTATTAAAAGAGTGGATCCCATCAGGCATGGAAATATAGTAGGAGTTCACAGACAACACACTGTGTCTGGAACAGGTGATATGTCACTAATCATAATTCAATGACATGTCACACTTGTATGTTTTATTTGTTTTGAAAGAGAATTGGGAATATGAGTTTTCATGTGCGTTCCACAAGGCTTACGGGATGCTTCCGCTGGAGAAGCTGGCGCTGGTGGATGTGCCGTGGGACAGAGTTTGACACACTCAATCCTTGTGAACATTTCCAAGTTATTGCCTGACTTGGTCAAACGTGACATCTGGAAGGCTGTGTCTATAAAAGGAATCCATCGTCCATCCCAAGCCAGTTCTCCTCTCTCACCTGAAAGTAGATGCATGCAATGATTAACAGTGACCTATATGGTGCATAGTCGTGATGGGGCAAAAACTAAGTCATCATCGAGGTATTTGCATTTTTTGTCTTATTTTTTTCTGCAGGGACCATGCGACTGGGATAGGCTATCATGGACCTCCACGTCTATCTGTCAGCTGATGCTGCCTACCTCAACAGTTTGCCAGTTGCACTCATTCAGTTCGGTTGTCTGTCCAGAACGTTATCTCTTTGTCTTGGTCTACTTTCTGGTCGTTACTAAGTACATTTCCTGATGTCTTCTTGTTACGATATGCCATGATAATATTTGCTTGTCTTCTCCTCATTTTTATCAGTATTTTTCTTTATCATTTTCCTCTTTGAAAACTACTGACCTAATGTGCTGGCCCTAACTATTCCCTGGAAAGGAGGCTGAAAGTCGTAACCCTTGAGTCTGAGGACCTTGTACACTTCCTCACTGGTCAATTCGAGCTTCAGTGAGTCTGCCTGCTTCATTATCTTTTGGACGGTAATATCCCAGTTCTTGGACAAGATGGACTCCTCCGCCAGTTGGATGTTGCCACTAGCAACCAGATCGTTCTTCTGGCAAATTTTGAATTCCCCAGTAGTTTGTATAACTGTGACGCTCAAGGAAACAGGACCTGGAGTTTAAAGGGAATAGTGATAAGTGCAAGACCTTAAATGAACTCTTCACCTTAAGAGAGGGTTGCGGTGTGGCACGTGGCACTGCACTGCGCTCTTGCTGAACCCTGAACTTCGGCAAATTTCTTAGATATATATCAGGACACTCCAGCCTACAGCTAAGTTTTAGAGTTAGGGCAGGGGTGGGGTTGAGGAAGAAAAGGTCAACTTGGGTCATCCTCTAGACATTATCATTGTTTAGAAACTCTTCTATGTGTGTTTTCCCCTGACCCTAAACAAAGCTCTAAAGCTCTACGCGGGAATGCCTTATAATATTGCACATGAAGGAAGTCAAATACTAACATGCACGTTGCACCAAAGTCAGACAGCCTAAGTATTTTTAAGTTAAGATTTAGGTGTAGGCGTGCTTTAAAGGCAATTCATGGGACTCTACAAAGAACCCATTCTGATGGTTAAGGGCAGGGGTCAAAACCAGGAAATCCCGCAAATTTTGTGAAGGAATCGCTAAGGTCACTTATTCCCAAATTTACGAACGCTAATTGGCTGAGGTGATTGAATACAGCAACCCTCCATTGCGTAAAAAGAAATTGTATGGGACCTTTCTTTACAACGAGGGCACTTGCTTTATTTTGCCGTCACATGACGCGGTGACAAAAGTTGTTTAGATATGACTCATACTCTTTCATCTGTTATCGGCAATAGCTTGGGTGTAGAGTTTTTCATGTTAGATGTTAGAAATAATATTCATTAGTCGCTTTTATGTAAAGATGTTTATCTATACTTCAAATAGCTAAAGGCAAGGTGATAAGGTATCTACCAGGATGAAAATCACAGTATGAAATACAGTGTACAGTTCATTGCACTTCTAACATCGTTCCTGGAATAAACATCGCAGTTTTGTTGTAGTCCTGCTTTTTGGGATTGGGAACAATCTAATGCCTAGATTCGTATGTGCAACACAGGTAGATCTAATAAAAAGTGACATTGGAGTTCGTATCACCTATAATTTCGTGCGCCATAGGTTAGAGGCCAAGGAAGAAGCAGAGAAGCAGCGATCAGAGCAGCACAGTGAAAGAAACAATATTTGCTGACGAAAATACACAACAATTACGAGTCTCTCAGAATGTACCAAAATCAACGTATAATATGTAAAGTTTGCTGAGATGGTGTGATCTGAATTCAAGATTTCTCCATTACACGAACGGCAGAAATAATGGTATGAGAAACTGTATTCGCATACTGACCTGCTGGTGAAAGAACAGTATCTCGATGAATATTTATATCCCTCAACATCACAGGCATCTGTTCATAGTGGACACCCTGCAGCTTAGCAAAAGCTTGCCAAGCTAGAACAATGTAACCGGCAGCAGGATAGAGAACACGCCCTTCAATGGTATAACCTACCTTCGGACAGAAACGAGGGTGTTAACGGTAAAGTTGTTGACTGATGATCGATCTTTGCACACTTCTCAGATATAAATGATGAACAACGAATTAGTTCAGAATACCTACCTTTTATGACATGGCTGAATCTCCTTTTATAACTTACGATAATCGTTTAAAAAAAGTGAACGGGATGATGATGACAACATCAGAGCAGTAATGCTCATGATAACGGTATTAAAGGAGGAGGATGAAGGTGGTGCTGTAAAAGGATAGAATCGTAATGATGATAGCATTGTTTACGCTTTTAAAACTATACGTGATTCTCTCCATGCTATGGTATATAGCCAAAATACTCAGTGGCCTTAAGAGGGCAGCTTTAAATGATGTACTGCTAAAAAATTACCAGGTAATTGTAAGGGGAGTCCTCGGACATATCGATATCAAATGCCACATCTGAGAAAGACCCTCCAGACCTCTTGAGAAAGTCTTTAGCTGTTGGCGTGGCCCAACGGACAGAATGATCCCAGATTTTAGAGATACAGGGTGATACCATCGGCGTTCCTCGAGGGACAGGAAACTGGACAGGCGGGTACACCTTCAAAGGATTCAAATCCATACCATTTGCGAAGCATCTGTCGAGTGGAAAATATTTGATTGACTAGCTACCCATGAGAGTAATGCGCCAGCGGGAGCCCATGTAAAAAGAGGTAATGTGCCAGTTATGTTCTGCGACTACGAGAATTTGCGAAGAGGAGAAACGAAGATATCGCTCGGCAAAACACTACCACGGCCCGGTGCTGGTGACAAGTCAGTGCGATGGCCAGATATAATAGGGAGCTTTTATTTTCAAGTTCGGATCTCTTACAAGTCGTACAGGCAGAGATAATGTCCCTAAACGACATTAGTGTTGCGATCACACTGCACTACACAAATTAGAACCCGACATTCCTAAAGCCCGGTGTAAAGGAATAGAATTACCCCCGGTATGAAGTTACCCCCCGGTAATTTGATACCGGTATAAGATTACCGGGGGGGTAATCTGAGACCGGTATCAAGCTACCCCTCCTGGTATGATATTACCCCCCTATAAAAAGTTGTTATTTGTGTTTATATAGTTACTTATTTTATACACCTTTTCTTTGCACGCACCCACATGTGCTAAAAAGACAGGATTGACATATTTTTTTGCTTCTAAAATCGGTAGAGTTGAGGATTATGTTATTGTTGGTTTGGCTGACAGTTTGTTCTAATTATATATCAGCTTTCTCTTCTCTATTTCTTCATCTCGCTGATATTCACTCCAAGCAGTCGTTGGAGTGAATATCAGCTATCTCTACCTTATTTCTTTGTAAAGATAGCTGATGTTCACTCGAAGCAGTCGATAGAGTTAGCCTAAAATTTCAACGAAATTTTTGACCACTAGACTCCTTTTCGCAGTCCCTGTCACAATATGTAGATATAATAATGGGTGTGTGTAGCTGGGAGTGGGGTGATGAAGGTGACATGTGCATTTCAGTTTTGTTAAATAATCAATGTGGCCGCATTTTATGTCCGCTTTTTTTTTTTCAATTTTGGGTTGTGTGTATGTGCGCTTTTGTTCAATTGTATGATGTTGCCATCTTTAAATTGGTGTCTCGGGAAATGGGTGGGGTGTGGGGTGGATGAGAAGGTATAGATGTATTGTACTTTCGACCCATTTGATGAGGGGGGGTCCATTTTGTTTTCTAAGCCGATTTCCGTCAGGACAATTGGGGCACGATTGGCATTGCTACTTTTAATTTGGTATTACTTTACCTTTTATTTTCTTTGGAAAAAAAAAAAAACAACGCTAGTGTGGACACCTTGTTGCTAAATTGTACATATTTTACTAAAATTTCTCCCACTTTTCCAGCGCTTGATAACTTGCATTCAACGTAAGACACGAAAGGATTCAAACTAATAATACTGAATATGTTTAATATGAATATAACTAAAACTAAAATTTTATCGAAAATATATTGCCCACTTTTCACATCATTACATGTATACAGAAAAGATCAAAGCAAATTACTGTGGTAAATGTTTAAAAAGAATATTGAATCAAAACTAAAACGTATTATCAAAAATTCAGCTTCAATATGTTTGTATTAATAGCTTGCACACATATCAAATGAAAAGACCCAAACATATTACTGTTTGAAAGGAATATGAATCAGCAATTAAAGTACTAAAAATCCAGCCTCAATTTACTTGTATGGACACCTTGCATACATCATATGAACAGATAAAAGCATTTCACTGGAGTAAATGTTAAAAAGGAATGTGAATCAGCAACTAAACTTGTTAAAAATTGAGCCTCATTATACTTGTATTGACACCTTGCACACATATTATATGAAAAGATTCAGTCATATTACTGGTGTAAATGTTAAAAGGAATTTGAATCAGGAACAAATAGGCCTACAGCTTCAATGTACTTGCATTCACACTCTGCATACATCATCTGTGGTAAATATTTAAAGGAATATAAAACAGCAAAGATTAAAGATTAAAGCAAATTAAAAAAAAAAAAAAAAAATGACGAGAGGGAGAAAGGGGATATAGCTGAATCAAACCCGAACAACGTCATCTATAGACTCGGTAGCACTTGAATAAAAGGGTAAAAGTATGATGATGTAAAAAAAAAAAAAAAGGGGAAAAAAGGGGGGGAGGGGGTCTTATATGACGAAAACGCTACCAAAACGGATACTTTTTAGTGACTCAAAAAATTATCATATCTTGTTGCTGTTGATGTTGTTGGTGTTGCAAGTGCTGTTGTTGTCTTGAATTTGTATTCAGGCAATAAATAAATGTTATAAATAGAAAAAAGGGAGGGGGGTAATCTCATACCAGGGGGGGTAGCTTGATACCGGTATGAGACTACCCCCTCCGGTAATCTGATACCGGTATCAGATTACCGGGGGGTAGCTTGATACCGGTATCAGATTACCGGGGGGTAATAATTGAGGGAGGTAATCTGATCACGGTACACCGGTACACAGTGAACTCTAAAACTAGCAAGATTCAACCCATTGAGAATATAGCCTTAATTACTCGTGCTGTCTGCTGTAATAGTATGACCTAAGCTAGGTCCGCCTACAGACGACAACGAGACAGCGTTGAGAGATACAGTATATGGTATCAAAGATTTGCCGATGTTCAGGTCCGATACATAGTGATCTCTACATAGGCTAGGCTAGTATAGTATAGTATAGTATAGTATAGTATAGTATAGTATAGTATAGTATAGTATAGTATAGTATAGTATAGTGCAGTGCAGTGCAGTGCAGTGCAGTGCAGTGCAGTGCAGTGCAGTGCAGTGCGGTGCAGTGCGGTGCGGTGCAGTGCAGTGCCGTGCGGTACAGTGCAGTGCAGTGCAGTACAGTAAAGTATAGTATGGCAAGGCACAATAAGTTCAATAAGTTTTACACTTCAACTGCTCACAGACATTATTATTATCATCAGTGGTGTAATGGTAGTCAGAGACAGACCTTGCTTTAACTCTCTTGTGTTTACTCACTTGCCAAGACAGGAGAAGAAATGTTCGATGGCATTCTCATGGAAGCGCTGCATAAGACCAGTACAAACAGCCTCTGTGCCAAGAGATCGCTTCAAAACAGGTAGCAACAGGCTGTGAGGACCTATCTCTATAGCTATGGCATTCTTTGGAATCTTTTGGAGACCCTCTTGAAAGTAGACCGGGGCGATAAGGTTGTTTACGAAGTAATCTGCAGAACAGTACTTGGCCAGGTCTTCTTCCCACCTGTTCTCAGGTACAGATGTGCTGATCCATTTTGAGGATCGTCTTTTGGCCTTAATGATCTGAAAATAATGTAATATGGGACATAGCAGCTACCATGTGTCGCAAGAAAAAAAAAACGATACCCTCCAAAAATGTAATAATTCCCACATTTTTTTATGAAATCATATGACACTTTATAATATGTTTTAATGTCCAATGAAACACAATGGTAGAAAGCTTGAATAAAATGTAGTGAAAATTGTTGTCTTTATGACTTTTTCCAAAAAAGACCTGAAGTTCAAAAAATGACGCCAATTTGTGAAACGTCAGAAATCAGCACAAAACCCCTATAGAAAGAAGTCGAGGGGATTCATATCTGAGCTGTGGGGGGGCGGGGGGAGGGGGCATTCCACTGGTGTTCGTCGGCTGATCAGTCTGTCATTGAATTTTCCTTGCACCCATTGAGGGGTCCTTTGAGCCATATGGGGCGTGGCCCACTACCTGTGTCGCTGAAATGGTCTCTTTTGCCCCCCACAGAAAAAAGTCGAGGGGATTCAGATGTAGGTTATATTTCAAAATGACATAAAATGCGTAATCTGGTGCGTATTTTAATGAACTTTTGACAAATGGTAGATCTTTAGACATATTTTAAACGTACAAAGTTTCAAGTCATTTTTCAAATTTTTGTAGGAGATATTAGGGATTTGGTGGGTATCGGTATGTTGTTGTTTTTTTTTGCGGCTCCCTGTATCTATCAATGGATTACCCTTTTAATTCGGTACACATCCTGAATCAGATCTTTCATGTTAACTCTCCACATTGATTTTGTTAGACAGTTGTGGCTGAAAATCAATGTCCGATTAATGTTTAAATTTAGATATTGATCCCGTTACCTTCAATAGTGCGGCTTTTAACTGGGGCTCGAGGACATTCATGTAGTTTGAATGATATGCCATGTTGGAATTTTTGACCTCTCGGACAAAGATTTTCTTGGCTGCAAGCTCTTCCATGAATTTGGTGGTAGGTTCCAGTAGCCCAGAGATGGTCACTGTCCCCTCCGAGTTGTGACAGGCAGCTTCTACACCAGCTGGACACATTTCCGAGCATTCTTTCCAAGTCAAACCTGTGAAGTTGATCAAAATGTATTGGTCGTGAAACCACTCGAACATATCCAAAACTTCACGCAAGCCAAATGCAAAATGTATGTATTCTGATGTATCCATGACACGCATAAATGTAGCACACATTGATATAATATCCAATGTTTAGTGACTTTTTATTTACCTACGGCTGCCATTTTCCCTGCTGGAAGTTCTGCATCGATGATACATTTGCTTCTCCAGTAGGTCAGCAGAATAGTTTCCTCTCCCGTGAGACAACCATCTGCATAGGCGCAGCATACCTCTCCCATGGAGTGGCCGACGAACCCATCCGGTTTAACACCCATCGTTGTTAGAAGATCGACCAGAGCCACCTTTTTAATGCATAATTTATCATGAATTACTTAAGACACAAAATATTACGCGGACATGATCCATCAGTGTTCTTCAAGTGTTCAGCTTGCAGAACATTACATGTCACAGTTCCATGAACAAACATAAGCAGAAAAAGACAGCACAATTTACAACACACAGCATAATATATTAACAATCATTAACACTGATTCCTTCACTCGTCTCATTTCTCGGAGATCTATTGTGCCCTTTTTCAAAAGTCTGGTAAATCTGATAGGCCTTATCATTTTGTGTTTTTGTTGTTGTAGACCAAATAAGATGAATATTTTCAGTAAAATAAATGGTCAGTTTCTTCTTTCTAAGATAATAATGTCAGTATAATACATCAGCCGACGTCTTCTTGCTTGATATTCACGTCCGATGAAGTCTTAGGAGAATAAGGATAATGCGCTTTGACAAGGAGCTTTTTAGTTTCAAACGGGCAGATCTCTGACTTGATAACGAGTCTATAGCTGAGCTGTTTACAGTGTAGTGTAGTATAGTATAAAGTAAGCCTCACCTGTATTGAAGTGATAGCTATACTTGCCGGTATAATCTCGTCATAGGTCTTTTCATCTCCATTCATAATCATGTCGTATAGGTCGACCCCTACCCGTCTGAGAACCTCTGAAGACCGCACAATGGACTCCCTGAAGACGTCGAGCTTCATCATTTGTCGACCCATTCCGTGCCACTGTGACCCCATTCCAGTGAATACAAACCAGACCGGGCGAGAAGTGCCCAGACATTTCTGATGAAATTGGTCGAAGAAATTAACAGTGATAATGATAATATTAATAATGATAATAACACTTTTATATATATTTATATATATATATATATATATATAGAGAGAGAGAGAGAGAGAGAGAGAGAGAGAGAGAGAGAGAGAGAGATATAAATTAATAGCAGTTTTACTTACAATGAAAATAATTTTCTCTCGTTATTATCCCATGCAGTAAACTAGATCAGCCTAGAATATTCCCAACTCTATGGTATGGGGAGCATACAATACCGATGCCATTTACAGTTACTGATCACTAACATTCTGACAATATGTTTGACTGCCTATAGATAGGTCTCATGTTATAGACATGTGAATGAGGAAAAATGAAGTGTTTTCTCAGGGCACTTGCAACCTGATAATACTGATTGACTTTATAACTTATCTAAAAGATATTCAGTATCAAAATCTGATGCACTGAAACATCTAGTGATGTTACAAACAGATTTATGTAAAACAAATAAATTTATGTCCAACGTAACAATAAAAAATATTAGAGGCACGCTTATGCCTAGGATTCCCTACCCTTTATGGACCTGTAAAGTTTTGCCTAAATTTAAAGCGACTGAGTGAACAGCGAGCCTATGAAATTTTAATAAAGACCATGATCAGGATAACGTCGTTTCAGCCAAAATATTGGAAGAGTAAAAGTGACGCGGTTCTCATCATACCAGAATATTCCCTAACTCAATCTCACCAACACCTTCATTTAAAAAAAAAAAAAACGTGTTCACAGGGCATATGACGCGGGATAGAGAAAAGATAATCGTTATCACACCGATTTACTAATGGTGGGCCGATCCTTCACGGTGAATAATTGGTTTATCTCGATCTTTTCACGTATCGGATGGTAAAGACAGATCACTGGCTAAGTCTGTTCAAATTCTTTTTTCTCAGTTCTGAAGGCGGAGGATGTCGGCGGTAAAGACTGGTGTTGTTGTCTAAATACCGACTCAGAAATCGGGGGATCTTATTATCAATCACACGACCGCGTGACCATTTATTTCCACGTCTGCCTCGCATCTGGCACTCTCAGATTGTCTAGTAAATCACAGCCCTTTTTGACCAATTAGTGCTCACGATACTCAACCTAAATTCGTCGCTCAGTCCCTCTCTCCGTCTCCCCCTCCCCTCTTTCCCACCCCCAATTTTTTCCAGCTTATCCCTGCCGCTGTCCCATATTCTACGGCTCGATCCTGAGTCGGTGAATCGATAATCGAGCCACAAAAAAGAAATCGGGTTTGCACAACACGATATTTTGAGCTCATCTGCCCAGTCTTAATATTCACAAGACTGTAATCGGTTGAACATGACTCCTGCCATTTGTCTAAGACAAAAAAGAACCTGATGACGTTAATATGCCTGTCATTTTTTTTTTTTTAGAGAATCGGGTGGGAAGTAACAGATTGGCGGCAATAGCAAAGGTGGCAGTTAACCGCAGAGGGTTTCTTAGCAGTGCTATTCCTTTTGACTTTTTAAAATATCTTTGAATTGTTGTCATTACAAAAGAGCAGCGCAATTATGACGGTAACTATTAAGCGGGTCGACTGTTTTACCATTTTTTTTCTCGACAAATAAAAGTATCCTTAAAATATGTAAACTTCAATTTCATGACATGATCGAGGGCCCCCGCATATGACAATAGTGTAGCATTACGCTCGCCCACATCGTATAATATGGGTGCTAAAACATTGCACAATCGTGAGATGCGGCTATAATGATGGGTTCAGTAAATTTATTGCTTTATTATTACTGATATGCATCATAATTTACGTCATTAAGAAGTCACCTGTGTTGTTACGTGACGGCTTTCTGATTCGTGCCTTTCAAATGCTGCACTTTCAAAAAAAGGAAAAAAAATCTCGCTAATCACAGTCCACTGACCTCTACTTGTTGGTAATCTTTTGATGCATTCAAGACAGTGTAACCTCTGAAAGGAACTAATTCCGTAGGCATGTTGGCGCATTCTTGGATCAAGGCCTGAAACTCCACACTGTGTGCGTTCTTTCTGGCTTCTTCTAACAAAGATTTCACACCTTCCTTTGTCCTGGCACTACAAGTGAACAGTCTGAGCTTCTGACTGGCTTCATGGGGCTCAGTGAGTTCCCTATCATGTGATCTGTAAAGAGAATAGAATGACCTATGTCTTGCTTGAATGTAATCACATGCATCTAATTTCCCTTCCTTCTCTTCTCTCTCATTACGGGCTTATAGCTGTCCTTTATAAGCATAGTGTACAAACTATTGAGTATCTGAGTATCAAAGAAGGCTGGTAAACTGTAAGTGGTGCTCCTCATCCCTGAAATGGGAAGAGGTGTNGGGGAACGATAGGAAGTAATGGTGAATCTTGATGGTTGTTTTGTTGAAACCTTAAAAGAAAAAAAACTATATAAATATATTTATGCCCAGGGTGAAGCGAACTCCATTTTTTGGTATAGGTACTTTATGATCCATCTACAACAGTCCTTAAAATAAAATTACCAATGACAGTCAGGAGAGGGCGAGAATATGGAAAATGTTAATTCTTAACGAATTAGATAAAGACAAACAAAGAAAATTCTGAATGGACTGGTACATTGACTGGATGAACTGAGCACTGGAGAGCAGCTGAAAAGGACAGACAGAAGTAGAGATCCATGCCTGTCTGCGCTATTTGGCGTAGTACCTAAAGAAGAAGTATAGGCCTTAAGTGGTTCTGACACTACAGACAGATTTTCCTCTTTGTGGAAACTCAGGTATCACATGAAATCTTCAACAGTTCCGTGGAAACATAGATTACATAATTTAAAAGAGAATATTCGGTTAAGCATTCAATTGCATAACAATAATTGACATTAATGTGATTTCTTCATAATCTTATTCTACAATCTCCTCCTCTTCCTCTATTTACCTCTCCCCTTAAAAGTTATCCCACTTTTATCGTGTTCCCGAAAATATGACATGTGTCACACGATTGCACCGCAAACCTTAACATAGCATGGGCATTTGAGCCTCCAATTCCGAATGAGTTAATGCAGACGAGACCTCCCTTCCACGGCGTATTCTCCGTTACAACCTTGAGACGGCCATCGAGCAAGCCAGGAATGGCAGGATTTGGCTGCTCGTAGTAGAGATTGGCCGGAATCACCCCCTCTTCCATGGAAATAATAACCTTGGCAATGGATGATAAACCTGCAAAAAGCAACATAAAAAGAGATGATACTCTGTTCTTTCGTCTGTGGAAACCGAAATTCTACACCATATCCTCAACAGTTCCATGGAGACATACATGATTTAAAAGAGATTGTTCCACTAAGCGTTTAACTGCATAGTAATTTTTGACATGAATGGTAATTTCTTGTGTCGATTTTGTGTCACTGGTAACACCACCGGAATGGTCACTACTTTGGGTTTGAGCAAAATCATTCATCAACATATATTTAGTGTGCTGTTTTCTTAAATTATTATCATCAACGTCATTATCATCTTGGAACACAAATTAAAAATATTTTTTAAAAAGTTCTGTTCATACTAGCAAAGAATTAAGAAATTTACCTTAAAATGCATTCATCATTTACAATGATATTGCAAAATAATTACGACTTTTTAAGATCTGAAAATTATTCTTCATTAGGTTAAATAGAAACTCAGTCATCATCATTATCTTCCTCATCATCATCTCTTCTAAGGCCGACTACTTTGCATGAGGCGTAACAGTGATTGCAAAGGAAAAGATACAAAGTTTGCGGGGTTATTAATTAGTCATAATAAATAATATATTACCTGCGGCTCCTTCAGCATGTCCCATACAAGATTTTACTGACCCCACCAGCAGAGGTTTTTTTCTATTCTTGCAGTATACCTCAGCGATGGCTTTACCTTCTACTGAGTCACCTAAAGGTGTCCCCGTAGCATCTACTTCCGTAAAAGCAACCTGTTAAGTGAATCGTGGGAAGCAGATTGCAATGAAAGATCTCCCTGTGGTGCGATATGGTGCGGTGCGATGCCGTGCGATGTATTGTGGCGTAACATGGCGTGGCGTTGTGTGATGTGGTGTGGTGTGGTGTGGTGTGGTGTGGTGTGGTGTGGTGTGGTGTGGTGTGGTGTGACTGCTGGCTCTGCATGGTAATCGATAGCAGTGTGTGTAGGTCAGTTGTCGTTAGCTAAGATTTTTAATAGGTTTTTTTTCCTTTACGAAATTCAGTCTGCATTATTTTCTACATCCCAAGTCACTGCTAAGTTCGTAAAGTGCTCATGTACACAACATACTATGGAATTTTAAGACCTTGTTGGTAACTACAGATGGGTTTCAAAGTTGCAGAGGAAATAAACTGATCGCTAGCTAAAATAGGCCAGACTTATGCAGTCGAATGCGATGATTTGTAACTCCTACAGAACATGACAAATTGCAACTCACCGGGGGCTTTTTATATAGTATTAATATGCATATAGAAATTACAGTATTCTAGTCATCTGAAAATTGATGCGATACCACGGAAACTATCAGCGGATGGACTGCCATTAAAAACAATTGTCAGAATGAAGATCATACGGCCTCCAATCAACTCACATCATTGGGGTCTGTTCCGGTTTCTTCTAATACTTCAGTCATCAGCTGGATCTGAAAGTCGCCGGAAGGAGAGACAGTACCTGGTAATGAACGGGAAGAAGAGAAATCCTTACTTTACGTAGCTCAAGCAGAGGGCTGGAGGTGAACAGTATCACTGACATCGTGTATATTTAGTGGAAGGTGTCGCTGAGAAAAGCACGCAAAAGGAGGCAGGGATAGACCTTTTACTGCTAGATTATGGTATGGGAAAAATGATGGATTAGGCTCGCGAATTGGAAAGGGGCAACGCTGACCATTAGAAAGTATGTTTAAAGTCGTAGGGTTTATACTAATACCTTCCTAAAAGAGAAAGAACTGTAAAAAAAACGTTCGTGTTCTATTACAAGAATGTAGAGCAAATTTATGGAAACAGTGGTAATTGTGAGAAAATATCATAGACAACAATAATCTATGGTCTAGGCATGTTTTGTTCAGGCAATGTTCAGAAATGCTATTCTCTCCTGGTACTCAGTTTAGTGTAATAAAAGGCAATGAAAAATATTCAAGGCGAGTTGACACGAAGGAGAGGGGTTTTGAAACTGCGATGGACGAGTATAAGTGTGATAGGGAGTCATGAAACTGGCAACTGAAACTGTTCATATTACAGACTGTAAGTGAGTGAGTGAGTGAGTGAGAGTGTGTGAGTTTTGTGAGAGAGTGTATGTGGGAGAAAGAGAGCGAGAACGAGAGAGTTTATGAGAAAGAGCGAGAGAAATGTCAGTGCATGAAAATGTAAATTATGCACATAATGTGGGGTTTTTTTTTCTCTCATGTCCATGCTTTAAAAATCAATATGTACCAAAACATTGTGTTAAAAAAAAAGAGGATATTTACTATAAATATATCATGTATTCTAAACGGTCGGTAAAAGGCAACTTCTGAAACAATTCTGTTCAGAAGTTTAAACTAGTTTTGATGACAGTATCAAGATTCAGATGCTAGCTGTTTTGTTTTTACATGAAAAAATTCGTTTCCTCATTATAAATGAACTGGCTATATGAGAGTCCGCTTTTCTTCAAGCCTCATCCATGCAGAATGCAATGTTTTAAGTGAACACAGACATTCAGGTCTTTTATGTTTTTGGTTCAATTCAGCTTGAACACATGGGTAGAGATAGACAATCAACTGACTTTCGAAGCGTCATTCGATTCTTTCTATTAATGCCTTGCGAAAAGAATGTCGTTACCTTCCTCATTTAATCCATCAGAGTTTGATTTGGAATGTACCACGGTGGCATAGATGCGCTTGCAGTCTGCTTTTTTTTGTAAGAAAATCGCCACAACACCTTCGCTACGACAGTATCCATCGGCTGTAATGATAAAGTTTCATTCATAAATAACAGTAATCGACTTCTCCGTTATCTTCTCTCTCTCTCTCTCTCTCTCTCTCTCTCTCTCTCTCTCTTTCTTTCTCTCTTACTCTATCTATCAATCTGTCTGTCTGTCTGTCTGTCTGTCTGTCTGTCTGTCTGTCTGTCTGTCTTCCTCTTTTGTTTCTTTTTTTTCTGACTTTTTTTTGTTCTTCTCCTCCTCTTTTGGATATTGCTATTATTTACAGCTTCAATATCTATTCGGTTGGTGCCTCTTGTGCTGACGTGGCATAACTGCAAAGTATGTCAGTAAAAAGACTGATCAAAGTTTCTTCACCCTATTCTTCCTCTTCTTCTTTCTCCTCTTCCATCGCCATCTCCTCCTGCTCCTCCTCCTCCTTTCTCCTTATTCGTCCTTTTTTCCATGTTCTCCCTTTCCAATGCTCTTTAAGGAATACAGTATACTGACCAGAAGCGTCAAGTGATCTGCAGGTACCATTGATGGAATTCACGCCGAGAGCAAAAAACAGCCTGGTTCTGTTAGCACTCAGGTTCAGACTGGTGCCAGCCACAATGGCAGCGTTTATATGACCCAGCCGCAAGTTGAGCAAAGCTTGGTCTAAGGCTGTAAGACTAGACGAACTTGCACTGTCCAAAACATAACTGGGGCCTGTTTAGCGGGAAGAATATAGTTGAAAATATATTCGAACATAAAGTATTGTGAAAAAGTTCATATGAGGAAGTCCAGTCAACTGTATCTTATACAGATCCCACACATCTTTCAACTGGCGCATTTTCAAATCCAAAAGAATAGCAGAATCCTAACTCAGACCATAACAGATAATATAATTATTATTTTCCCAGGTCACTTAGATGTTCAGAAATATGTCAACAGAAACAGAATAGGTTAACTGAAGTTGCCTTTTCTTACTGGGAAAAAAAGTTAATTAGCAAAGATTATGAAAGTACTTTATAGCCTTTGATAATAGTAACCTCTGGCTGAACGAATGGTATTTCGAAACAGTGGTGAGGATAAGGTGGTGATGGTAACACATTAACTGTGCGTCTGAGCTCTTAGATTATACTAGGCTAGCAATGCACAGTTGTAATATTTGAGGCTCAAATTATTATATAATGACGTTTGATTAAAGAAATGAAAAGCAGGCATCCATGTCGCCCAGCACTTTTTGAATTCTAAAAGCTGAGTCAGTTTAAGATGAGCAGTCTTTACACAGAGCTGACTTTCTCTTCGATTGACTGTCTTCTTAGGTGGGATAGGCAACTAGCTCGGATCATTTATCCATGGGCCATCAAGGAGGACCTGATAGTGTTTGATTTTTGTTGTGTTGATATTAAAAGAATCGAGCGAAAAGATTTTGTTTCCTTACTTTATCGTATCAAGCACAGCCCTTATAAATGCGGAATCACTGGACAACAAAACAAAAAAAAACATTTTAAACAACGGAAGAAACTGAGAGAACGGCAAAAGGAATAGCAAAGGGAGAGATGAGAGGAGAGGAGAGGAAAGGAAAGGAGAAAGAACAAAAAATAAGAAAGAAGATCATCAGTGAAGATAGAAATAAGATATTCTTATTTCTGTAACTTCGTTGTAATCAAGATATGGTTCAGATCAGTTTACTGCTCACCTCTAAAATCGAAGAACCGGGACACCCTGTTAGCCAGAAAGGCTAATAAGGTACCAGGCAGGGCATAAGCTTCGTCTTTTTGCACAAGGTTTGAGTCAACTACATCCGAGCTACATGCACCAACGAAGACACCAGTGTTTGAACCTCTAACACTTTTAAGGCTCTGTCCTAATTAGGCATAAAATTATAAATAAAGATAATAATAATAATAATATAATAAATAATGCTGTTTATAGGTCTTGTATCCAAATTAATGCCTGCTAAAGTGACTGTTATAGCATTTTTAAACTAACAAACCAAATCAAGCCGGATCACTCAATGACTATCAATTCTCTTTAGAGCATTTCGTGTTCAGCCTTTTACAGGCACTGGTCATTAACATTGTGACAAAAAATGTCACTGCCTACAGACAAGTAGCCGTTCTATGATGAGAAAAATGTGAGTGAAATGTTTTCCCAAGGCATTTATAACATGTCCCTGACGGGAATCGCATCCACAACCTTTACATCTTGATTTTAACGCATAATCATTCTGACATGCTGATCCATACAAGAAAAATATATACCTCAATATCAAGCAAAATGAAAACACAACAGCAATAACATTGCCAAATTCGTTGTGGTATGACTGCGAACTCACATTGTTGTTGTGTTCAGTCATATTTTAATACTTCTTGGGTTTATTTTAAAACTGGTTAATTTAAACTGAAGTTTTTTCCATAGCTATTCTTCATTTAGCGAAAATGTTAAGATGCTATCAAATCAGAACACGTTTACCTTGTAAAGTGAAAAGTTGATTATAAAGACAATTATATTAAAAATCAATTTTTCTACGCAAATTATGCTTCAAAAGGAATAGACCAGTGTCTACCTGTCAGAAGAAAGAAATCCTACTTTTATAAAAATTACACAAACTTTAGGAGCAACTTTACTATTTGTTGTGACCAGCATTTTTCAATCATTGAATACTTTTCATTAATGGTCTCAGCTAAGACTTTGTGAAATATTTTATTTCTGGTGTATTCTGGACTGCGCTGTGACCATATAAAATAAAAGACAGTACATTCAAATGTTCGGGGCAACAGTGCTAATGAATAGGTTCCCGGTGACTTATTTTCTTCCACCATCTCTTCAAAAATTCAGACACGTCACCAACTCCAAATAATGCAACTTCCCGCCCCCACTTCCCCACTCCTCCCAACAATTTTCCCATCAGAATTTGAAATCCATAAGTCCCACAAGAGGTCATACCTGAATCAATGATCGCTTCATAACACACTTCCAGGAGTAACCGTGTTTGAGGATCCATAGCGTTCGCTAGTCTTGGAGAAATTGCGAAGAAACCGGCGTCAAACTCCCTGATTTCTTTCAGCTTTCCAGATCTGGCCGGGGTTCCCATAAATCCTAGAACAAAGATTGAGAGATTCTCGTAAGGAACGGTGACACACTCTATATTCTAGAGGATGCTAACATTTTGTTGATTACCGTTTAAATATGACACAGGGAGACGTTGAGACGATCTTCTTCGTTCAATGTTTTAAGGTTTCAAGTTTCTTCTTTGATTGGATTTAAACCAAGCATCGTAAACAAACATTGATAACAATCGCTTCCACAACATGTCATTAATTGCAACATTCATCGGCTGATAAAAACACTAGATCTACTGTAGTTCACATATCATCCAGTCTTATTTTCTTCTCTTCCTTTCCCTTCCATTCCCTTCTATTTCCTTCCCTCTCCCCACCCCCCTTCTCTCTCTGTCTCTCTCTCTCTCACTCTCTCTCTTTCTCTCTCTCGTTCTCTTACGGATACACACACACACACACACACACACACACACACACACACACACACACACACACACATACACATAAAAACATATATTATTATAAACACATACCTATCCTACCCCATCCCTCTATTTCTGCACAAACAAACAATACTGCCGAAAAGTCTCCAACCTACAATCCTCCTATAGTCTATTCTCTAATTACATGGAAAAATAATCCTCACATTTATTTTCGTATTTCCTCTGCCGCTTTGAAAAAATGTGAAACATTGAACACACTAGCTTTTATTCCTAGATAACGGGTGAGAAACCTTTCCCTACACTTTTAATTGTTTTTCTTTTAAAGAAGTTCAAGTTGAGTTTATTAGGCATTATGCAAATTCACAAAACTTGCCAACAATTATAGTAAACAATAATACACTCCTGGTTACATATTCTCATGATCTCATTCATATAGTTGCTTTCACTCATTTGCACATGACTTACTTGCGGTTCTTGCGTTCTCGCCTTTCTTTCTCTCTCTCAGTATCTCGATCTCTCGTTCGCTCACACAACTACCTCCTTACAAACAAAAGGTCATAACACACACACACACACACACACACACACACACACACACGCGTGCATGTTCGCCAAGGAGCAAGTGTCTCTGGTCAGTGGGGAGCGTGGGTTCCAGCCCATGTATACTAATCATTGGACATTCTATCAAACAGTGGAACTCATTTTCTAATTTTTTTTTTCACACTAACTACATTTCCTGTCACTCTGTACTAGGACAAGTCTTTGCCATATTATTCCCTTTTCTACCATTTAAAAATTGGGAGCCACATATGATCTAGGTGAGAACAACTCTCAAAACCCTGAAAAAAAAAAACCTTCGTCGCTGTCTCCTACAATAGGGCATTGCAAGTATTAAGACAGTAGTGAGTAAGGCCATTTTGTGTTCTGCTTCATAGATTCTCAAAACAATAAAAAAAAAGGTGCCATTTTAAACTGGCCTCATTGTAGCCTGTCGCATTACGAGTCTATTTTTCTTTCTAAGCTTACGGGTGCTTTGCTTCATCTTTGCGTTGGTGGCCCTTTAATTATTGTAATCACAGACCCCATACAACCCAAGTGAGTGCGCACTTATATGTATGACAAATCTCCAGACTCTTTTAAGAGAACTTTTGTATTTTCTCTTCCACGCAATTCTTTCATTATCTTGCAGTGAGAGGAAGGAAAAACGTGACTGGATGCATTCCAACTATGGCTCATGGCAATATCACGGTTGTTAATTCCATCTTCTCAATTCCAGGGAAATCAATGATAAAAATTCAAGTCTTTCCACTATTTCTTTGTATCAGAGTTTTTAATACGATATCTGTATAAAATAAAATGCACATTTTTATTTTGAGCTGCCAAACATCCACACACATCATAGTAGAGCCGAGTGGGGTTGATCTATGACTCCATTCTGCTCAAAAACAAAACTAGGGTCGTGCGTTCGTAAAGGTAGATATAAACGCATAAACCTAGTAAAAATAAGCAAAGAAATCATAATTATCATCATCGAATCGCTGGGGGCAAAGCAAACAGACCTGGAGAAAAGGCGTAGAGAGTGTAGTGGGCATTATCATACCTATTTCCCAACGTCGGTTGTCTGCAGTAACCATGTCTTCATTCTTCATTAAATGGTCGCGAAATTCGGCCATGTTGTTTGACTCCGGCATCCTTGCGGAGATCCCACTAATGACCACTTCGCCGGTGTAAATGAAATCGGCCATGCGCTCACCAATCTTCACCTTGGTGCCGTTACCAGCACTTCCTCTTGTTTTGCTCCAGGAATCGCCAGCTTTAGCAGTCTGAGCCATGTTGGATGGCAAAGTTTATACCAACTAAAACGGAAAACAATATCAAGAGTGTATCTGAATGTCATGGTGTAAGAATGAAGGGTTCTATCGCAAATCGATGTTGTATGATTCAGACCTGCATAAGTAACCGAGAGTGTTTCATTTCCTTCACTGCCCGCCAGGTGTTTTCAAATATCAAAATAAGACTAAAGTCCCTGTTTTGGCCAAATCAAGTTATGGGTATTACGTGTGTACTTTTATTGGGCGAAAACATTTTTAGCCTAGCATTATTTTGTTCCGAGAATTGGAAGGGTCATGTATGGGCAGAAACTCTGAGAAAACCGCGACCAAAGAAGAATCTAATACCAAACTAGCCTAGACATCTATTCTATGCATTGGACCTTAGTGACTAAATTAGATTGCCTGGTGCATAGAATCCTTGTAACATCACTGTGATGCAGTTGTAATATATAATGAATACATTGAATCAGCGTGCGCTTCCGCTCACGGAACGTAACACTGCTGAAGGACTACGGGTGTATCCTTATATACGGCACTTCATGGCTTCATACACTTTACAACG
Source organism: Ellobium chinense (assembly GCA_033807755.1). Taxonomy (NCBI): domain Eukaryota; kingdom Metazoa; phylum Mollusca; class Gastropoda; order Ellobiida; family Ellobiidae; genus Ellobium; species Ellobium chinense. Next base: position 987,112 of record JAWQUT010000191.1, read on the forward strand.
TCATCAGTGTACCGAAAGCAGAACTCGAATGTTATATGCTGTTATATATTCTCCGTTAAGAAGTTGACCACGGAACAGACAAGTTATCAATACGACGTCAAAGACATCCCCAAGAAACGATTAGAATAATTTACCAGCAAATGGAATGACTTCCAGTATCACTGAGGTTAATGAGGCTGAAGGCGTCGAGTGCACGCTCAAGATCTTCGTTGCCGAGTCATAATGATCCTGGTTGCACTCAAGATCACCAGATGGTCAAGGAAGTGCTGACACTAAGCTGTTTGAATTAACTGTCTCAGTTTTTTCGGAATGTTCATGTAGTCTGAGGAGAATATTTTCTCAAATGCCTCAAAGAAGCATTTCCAATTAGGTTCCTGCAACTAGAAGTTTGTCCAGGTCTTGAGAGATCACATGTGTTTTTAACAGCCACTTGTGTATGGTCGGCACCAGTGGTTGATGCTCACTGATGAAGGGCAATCATCAAGAAATATTCTTTCTATAAACAATGTAAATTTGTTCTGGACTTATCATTTGTGAAATGAAGATTTATTGACATACAGTCGTTCAGCCTCTCTTATCTTGAAAACGGTCGTCAGTCCATAACGTTCATTTTAATCAGTTATGTTACTTATGCCATTGCTATAGCCAAACACAGAAATGTTTTCCCGAAAGAAAAGATGTAAACATAGACTAGTATGTAGACGTTTCGGTCCTCTAGACATTTCGTAGTTTGCCCATCCTCTTGTCGAAAGCATTATGAGCTACCCCTGAATGCTCTGACAGAATGTGGCCATTACGGGCATATATATACTGTACAATATAGTGTATTATCGCTCAATATTGATATTGTAGTGGAACATCAGATTGTTTTTTATGGAAATAAATAATTTGTAACGTGTTGGTGTGGGGAGGGAGGGGGGAAGGAGTGACCTTACTTATCAGTTCAGTTGCCGGCTACACTGATGTAGTCAGATCCTTGAAGTATGGTAACACAGTCACGTAGCAATGACGTTTTTACTTCGCTATTTAATGTCAACGCAAATCAGGAAACAGTGTGATATAAGTTTGTCACTAGTGAGCATTTTTTTCTATGGTCATATTATAAAGAATGCCGGCTTTTGGTGTTTTGTTGTTTGTGTGTGTGTGTGTGTGTGTGTGTGTGTGTGTGTGTGCGTGTGTGTGTGTGTGTGTGTGTGTGTGTGTGTGTTTGCATGTGTATGTGTTGAGGGGGAGGGATGGGGGTGGGGGAAGGTGCTGCCTTTACCAGTAAGATAACACCGAAAATGCTAGTGAAGATTTATGTTGCATTATGCTTCCAGAATTCAATGAGGTATTTTCAGACGGGTCAGTTACACCACGTGATCTAGGGATTGCTGGGCTACTTTGATAAATGACGAGTAATCATACAGGAGCAGAGCATGTAAACAAACCAACGTGTGAGCAAGATTTCCTAGGTCACGTGATGGAGCTGAAAATACCTAATTGAAAATCAAGAAAACCGCCCTTTGATTACATGCCATTGTCATTTGTTAATTGCTCATAACAGGTGAGATTGTCCTTTCTTCACCTTTTGGTCTTGTTTACTGTAGCGAGCAGTGTTGATCAGTATGGGCATGTAGTGAAGAGGCAATGAACACAATAGCTTCTCCTTAGAAACGCCACTGACCTTGCTACACAAACCAAGTCTGCTGTGCAGGAAACAGAATACTTCTTTATTGATAACAAGATTTAACCAGCAAATAATTCACAATGCACAGACCAAAACAGCCAACAACTCTTACTCTCTCACTCTCGTGCCTTTTAAAATCATTTCAGTAGAAATTTGGAATAAATGACGTCATCATCATACGATGCGCCCAAACAAACATGCTATAGTCCGTAAACTTTGCTTTGTGCAAGCTATTCATCGAATTACTCAAGAACCCGCTGTTAGATTTCTCTGAATATTTGCATCAACTTATACTTTCTTATGGACGTTACAGATATTATTTTTTTGTCAACAGAATAATAACGGGTATCTAAATTCCCTTCTTTAATCTATATAAATTGGATCGTTCTGGGTTATTTTTATGAATAAGGAGGTTTACAGTACAAAAATTAGACTTTAGAGGTTGAAAAATCGACCAGGGGCGTATCTGTAATCTACTAAAATGGAGATATCAAAATGATCAAATTTAACGTGACAAGGCTAACATACACACAAACAAAAAGGTGAAAATAATGCAATTATGTATTAGTACCCTCACTTTTAGGTGAAGTGGTGACTCACAGTGTCTTGTTAACTTTCCTCTTCCGAATCACTCGTAAACGATATCATATCATATCCCAGAACATGTTGGACTCGCAGTGCGGGGTTCGAAATCTTGTGATACAGGTGACCACGCCTAGCTTCTTTACAAAAGTAGTAGTACAAATGTAGGGTGATCCGTTGCAATGTTAAAAATTTTTACATTCAAAGACATATTTATTTAGATCTACCAATGTGCAGACAAAACAGCAGAGCCGCCGATGACTAATGTACGCCTAAATGAGAAACAGTATGAGCGTCACACATTAACGCGTTCAATAAAAGTGCTCCCCCGTGCTCATGAGTACATACGAAGGTTTTTACATGCACAGGCCATTGTAATGGTTTTAAAAAATATGTAAAGGGAAAAAGTGTACACGACGTTTTGAACGGAACATGGAAATGATGTGTTCTATTACGGTAAACACATGATACTTTGTAATGCACGACGTGATAGATTATCGAGAATATTTTACTAATAAATGATAAGGAAATTTCTAAATTACCAAATGCTGATCATTGAAATCAGTATTTTCATAACGTCCAGACCCATACAGGGGCTGATGCAAAATTTTAGAAACATCTAATGGCAGGTTTTTGAGTAATTCGGTAATAGGTGTGCACAAACCAAAGTTTACGCACTATAGTCTAGAAGGTACGAACAGCAACTTCTAGACTAATTAGAATCAAAACATGCCGTTCGCGGCCCCACTCGAACCCTCGGGAAGGCCAATACTGCGTTTACTCAAAGCATCTCACCCGAACCTTCGGGAAGGTTAATACTGCGTTTACTCAAAGCACTATACGGTCGAGCTGACCTTGACACTAGACAGTCGCAATACTAGAGGGCGGGACGGGGGCGCAACGCACTACCGCCCTAGTTAAAAGAGAGAAAAAAACAAACTGATCCCAACAAGGTCAGCCAATACTAACTGCAACATTCTCGAATCTTGGAGGACCGGAGCCGCGGTCCAGAACCGTCGCGTAGAGCAGAGAAAACAAAGGGGNGGGGGGGGGAGGCACTAGCCCAAACAAACAATAAGCATCACAAATGTTACATTTACTTTATCGCACATGTTATTTCCATCTCCATGCTGTCACTGGTGCCGTTTGTTACCAACACCATAATCACCACCACCACCACCTCACCACCACCACCACCATGACTGTCTTCATCATGAATCAGAATATTCTTACAACTGTAACAATAATGTGTTATGAAAATAAATAATGTGTTATAACAATAAATAACCATAATATGCCACTGCATTTGAGAAGGCATGTCACTTTTTGAGAGGAGCAGAGAATGGAAATAAACCCATCTTAACGTATCATTTTTTTCTGTTCAGCTATTACAACGTGTTGTCTCGTGCTGTCCATTTTTTTTTTCGTTTCCGGGTATATCCTTCTCTATCAGTTCTCGCCATCAATTCAGGCTTTTAGCAAGCAAACAAAACAAAATTTTAATGTAATGAATCATCACGACTGCCCCCTCACTCTCCCCATCTAGCCC
>JAWQUT010000191.1:997387-1012482 GCA_033807755.1 Ellobium chinense
TCACGTAATCGATCATAACTGACTTTTAACTCACTCTTCCATGCTTGTCTTTTCTTTTTCTTCTTAATGTGGTTGCTTTTATTGTGAAAGTTTTAACTCTTGTTTCATTTCTATTGATAAAGGCCTTAGAGCCGAAACGTTTGGATGTCATATTTGATCTTAATTCTATACTAGATTTTTTAATAAATTCCCTGAGTTGAGCTTTTAATTTTTCTCAGTTTTAATGATAATGATGGTGATAATGATGAAGGTGATTTTTAAAATAAACTGTTTCAAATAGTAAGCAATGCTGACAAAAAATGGAGAGAAAAAAAAACTGCCTCGAAAGTCGAGTCGATAAAATGCCCCGATCGTGTTCCAAATATATTCATAATGATAGCTTACTGTTTCGTCTCGACTACTGCGCAGTTTGTATTTTTTTTGCCCAGAAAAAAATGTTTGCTTGGCACAGAGGATGAATAAAGGCTAGTCTTTTCGTATCTTATCTTACCTATCTTCCTCACATAAGGCGGTGTGCGGTCTGCACTCGCTGAAATATATCTTGTGATTTAGTGAAATTTGTTTTCTGAAACAACTAAAATGCTCAGATTTGCTGAAATGAATTGGTATTCTAATATCCAAAGGAAGGAGATGTCACCATGATGATTATAATGGTCTGATGTGTATACAATATATGAAATACAATGCAGTGGTCTGAATCGTACAAATTTATCTCTGCAATAGAAGGTTCAGCTACTTCCGACTATCCGACGTCTAAGCTTTGAAAGTATTGAATGTCAGCTGGTTTCAAGCTATGCGCAGGAGCTGTTACATCAAGTTTCTGAATTTTGTAAATAGTCCCTGTCGTCTACTTTTAATTTAGGCCTACATAAGTTTTAATTCCTGAGACAGATCGTCCCTGTTTATGTTTAATGAAATTCAAGATCCGATGTAATGCAATTTTTCTATCTGCAACAAGTGCTCAAAATTGCCACGCTCTTATGTTTTTAGCACTTGCATGAAACCCCACGCTGAGTTCAGGAACCGACTCTAATGATAAACAAAATGATAATACTTGCAAATTATTTTTTGAAACATATGGACTGCCATTATGGGCCAGCATGTCGAGCTGTATCTAGTCTTTTAAAAACCTAAGCTATATTCCTGTTACACGGCAGGTGCTGAAAATGGAAAACGGTTGGAAGTATATTGCTACAAAAAAAAAAACAACCAATAGACCGAAGAGGAAATCGAATTCCCGACCTTCCTTTCTTAATGCCAGTTTTCTAACCCATGAGTTATGAAGTTGTTACAGTTATTAATGCTAACGAATTAGACTCCATCTTCCCCTGTCAAAGAATATTGTGGCTTTATGTATGAATGTGTGCGTGGAGTGGGCGTGGTGCACCTTTGTAATTCAGTATATTTTTTCCCCTTAATGCACGTATTTGAAATGTAATACTGTATTGTTAAGAAATACTGTCAAATTGTCATGCAAAGCGAATCAAATGTGCCTCTGGACAATAAAATATCATCTTATCTTATCTTATCTTATCTTATCTTATCTAACCTTATCTTATCTTATCTTATCGATCTTACTATTCTGCGCCAATGTTTGGAAGGCAAAGCTGACTGATTGAATGTTTTAAATTCCCCTAGTGATAATGCTCCCTCTTTGATGCTTCCGAAGTTTATGCAGCTTATACTGTGTGGCTCTTCACCCGTTTCCGATTTAATTTATATTTTTACAAAGCGGTCCTCCGTTGTGGAAAGAACAGTCGATCAGAAAATTGATAGCTTCTGATAATTACAGTTCGGTCGTTTACTTTACACAATAACCCTGCAAATTTGCGGGTGCTTTGAAAAGTATATATATATATANATATATATATATATATATATATATATATGAGGCTGATACACTCAATGATTAAACTGGAATCTGACTGTCCCAAAATAACCATTGGTCCACACCTTAAGACTCAATCTAAGACCTGATTCACATGACTTAAGACCTGATTTCATTTGTCTTGCTCTAATAAGTAGAGACTTGAGAACTGAAATCTGATGACTCAGACTTGACTTGAAACTTCAGCTGTGGAAAATTGGTATAGAATTTGACAAAAGTAGACATCAGACTTGTAATGTATGAACGTGTTGGTTTGTTTATTTTTACTGCTTTACATTTTCGTGCAACGCTAGGAGTATTATGTTGCGCTGGATCAAAATGTAGTAATTGTAACGCTTAAGAGAATAATTTGTGATGATCGGCACTTTACTTTTTTATGACTTCTTTTGTTATAATACACAATAAACCGCATGTACACAATTCTGATTAACCTTTTAGTTTGAAGACCAAACTAGTGTCTAAATCTAAGGCTTGCTTAGTATAAGGTAAGAAGCTACAAATTTTTAATGGCTTTTTAAGAGCAAGACTTGATGTGAAATCACGCTAAGCTAGACTTTCTTTTCAGGGAAATGAGCAGGAAGAGTGCAGTCTAGTTTCGAGTTACATCCATATATTTCACACTTTTATTCGAAAACAAGAAAGCACAGTAATGATAGTAATTTTTTAAATGTCTCGATCTTAGTTATTCCTGAACAACACTTTACAGGAAATGAGAGAGTAATCAGAAGACACACACAGACAACAAATTAGGTGTAGGGAAAAGGAAGTACGTAAAGTCTGGTGCTACTCGTACCAGCCCCATCCTGTTCTCCTATTCCTCGTCTCTTTCCTCGCCCTGAAATTATCATCTACTCCCTCATCCCTTTCGACAACACAACACGTTCAGTCTTTGTTTTTTTTTCTCCTTTTCCTATTTACCTCTATTATCCCAGCTTCTCTTCTCCCTCTTTCTCCATTTCCCCTTCCCTCCCTTACTCTGAAAAGGCGTCTCATTTGATGAGCCCTCCTCCCAAATTATTTCAGATTACCAACGGACAAAATGAAAAAAAATGCTGGGGAGAGGAGGGGTGAAGAGAAGATAGACTAGAAGTATTTACGTGTGTGCTGAGCATAAGCAATACATTTTGATCCTTGCAGTCCCAGGACCAACACTGTAGCACTCACGCGTTAACATTTCATGATGAATGTCAAGCATAATACACATTGTCAAATCTCAAATACATCCCTGCCAGCAACATTACACAGGTTTTGTCATATTTATGTCATTGTTCTGTATTTCAAGATTTCTTAATTTCATTTTAAACAGCTCCAGTTGTTACCAACCATAGTTGGTCATATCATGTATTACCAACCACAGTTCGTCATATTTGTAGATAGATGAAATCAATACTGATGTGAAAAGTAGAGCACTAAATTTTGCTGAGTAACGAACCTGCAGTGGCTTACATTTTTCGGAATACACGTGAAATGTAATGCACTACAATTTGGAATCATGTAGTGAACAATGTGATGCATTTCAATATGAAAGTAGGGAACTTAACCCTGAACAAAAGCGATCTGTCGACATCACTGCTATTTATTTGTTAAACAATTCCATTTTCAAATTTCAGAGGGAAACTTGCAGACTTAGAGAAGCCTGCCTTTCCACCCTGGGTTGATTGATTCGCACAGACATCAACTTTGAATAATGTTTGGTTACATTATTATCAGTAAGTCAGAATTATGGACTAATCGTTTTTATTTTTAGATGTTTTCTGGATGACTCAATGATCAGGGATCGAATGAGAGAGAGAGTGGAGACTAAAAGTAGCTACTAACTTTTATTTCACATTACCACCCCACCAGAGGAGGACAAAGAGTGAAAGAGACTTAACGCCAACTACAGAAGGAGAGAGAGAGAGAGAGAGACAGAGAGAGAGAGAGAGAGAGGGAGAGAGAGAGAGGAAGAGAGAGAGAGAGAAAATGACGTGAGATGGGGTGGCTTCCACAAAAGGAGATGAACGAAGGAGATGATTCTGAGATCATAAAACATAGTCTATAATCCGTTTCAGAAAATAACCAATGCATCTTTTTTCTTTCTTCTTGTGTTGATTTCCATAATGTCCTCAAAATATGTCTAAATTTGTGACCAAACAGACAACCTTACAACCTTACGAGAATGTGCTAATGTCACACAATATGAAACACTTGATTATGTATGGTGTACATCTAGTTAATCAGTGTTAGCAGTAGAGGAACCAAAGAACGGGAAGCGACTCGTGTATTTGTTAACCATCAATTTGTAGCGCAAAGTTACAAAGTTTTGAAGTTTACTTTCACTTTCTCTTCTTCTTGCCCAGATATTTTCATTTAGGTTTCATCCTTTTATTTGTAATTCATCCATTTTAATCCACTCCTCACCAATGTGTTGCTCTTTTTTCATCTAAAAGAAGCAGTGGAAAGGTTATGGTTCCAACTAGACTAGACTGCCAGACACTCGCCGCCGAAAGATGAAAAAAAAGGAAAACATTCGGAAAGTCGCAAATGGAAGAGTTTTGCGTAAAAGGGAAAAAATAAACAACAGTCAGAATAGAGTGTAATCAAATTTTTCTCTCAGATTATTTGCATTTTTATTTTAAAGTTTGCTTTTGGATGCAGTCCAATGTACAAATTAATGTGGCTCACAAAGTGCTACATTCATTGTTGGTTTCAAATTTGCCGTTAGCACAAATGAACTTTCTGTTACATGAGATCTCAGAGGGGCCCTCCTTTTGTCGGAGGAGAATGTACGTAGCAAGAATCAACGGTGATCTGAATGCTAATGAATGAGTCAGAAATATAAGTAAAGCAAAGACCACTCGCAAGTCAGTGCATGTCTCCTGTCTTTTCCGCATCAGTCGCAACCATCTTGGCTTACCTATCGATAACAAATTTCGCCTGTTTCGTGCGATTTCCGAGGCACGCCCACAGACCGCCCTTTCATACTCAAAATGAAGTCATTTCATCTCGAAGAGGATCTAAGAAACGCAGCCAGGGTCTTCTTTGACGTCAGTTTAAATGTGAGGAGGCCGTCCTTCACCCGTCCCAAGGCTCCATGCATAAAAGGAGCCTTCCAATAATTTCCCGAGAAAACTTTACCCGAAGTCAAAATGACTGACACGAAACAGGAAATCTCGAAAAAAAATAAACGTCTCTTGCAGTCTAGCCGTCTTTGTGCGCGGTGCAGTCTGCAATTCCGGTTATAGTTAGACGTAGAAGATCAAAATGGAGGTAGACTACAGTGCGATTCATAATTCGTGCCACAACGTTTTTGCAAATATCTGTTAAACGGTTCGACTTACAAACGCCAAATTTTGTACGGCCTCCAGTCTTAATTTGTCTACTGAGAAAAGTGGGTTTTTTGGGGCATCACTGCACAAGAAACGAAAACAGTCCTTCTTAAAACATTATAAAAGGTGCTCTTTCCATTGGAAATCGACTAGGTTGCTGTTTTACAGTAAATTCATAATGGTCACATCATAATAATCCATGACGTGCCTTCTGTTTACACACAAACATGTACCGTTTAGTTGCACATCACCTTCATTTGCAAAATCGGAATTTTTAGTTCCTTTTTATGCCTTTAAATGTTGAGTAGTATATACTTTATTTGAACACTACCGTTTCTATAATTTTTGGGCTGCACTACTTTCCGGTTGACAATGTCGCGATGATGGCGTGAAATCGCCGACATTGAATATTGTTAAATGCAATAAGAGAGAGGCCAATCAGAGAACGCTCGTTGCATCCATTTCCAACCTCGTAAAAACGAGCAATTTTATATTCCGGGGTACCCGCTAATATAGTTAGAAGATAGGAAGAAAGAGCACAGGCCGAGATGTAACACAACTAGAGGCAGAATGAAACCCAGCGTGATGTCTTATATTTTGATGTCATTCGGCAGTTGTCATTCCGCTGGACCCCTCATCATTATCTTCAACATCGTCGTCCTCATCTTCCACTGAGCTGGATGAATAATGAAAATACAGATATTTTCTTATTCTTTATAAAAACGTTATTGCTCAACCTAAGTATATACCATTCAACATGTAAAGGCCTAAAAAGGGGCAAAAAATTCCGATTTTGGAAATAAAGGTGATGTGCAATGTACAGTTTGTGTTTGTGTGTAAACAGAGGGCACGTCATAGATTGTTATGTCTCGACGATTATGGCTCTACTGTAAAACAGCAGCCTGATTGATCTCCAAGGAAAGAGTACAATTTATATAGTTGGAAGCAGGAATTTTTTTGTTTCGTTTCTTGTGCAGTTGTGCCCCAAAACTTCTTTTCTCAGTAGACGAATTGAGATAGGAGGCCATACGAAATGTAACCCCTGTAAGTCCAACCGTTTAAGAGATAATTCTAAAAACGTTGTCTTTTGAATTGTGGCCGAAATCCATACACGGTTGTATTTCATAATGCCGAAGTCTTAATATTTCTCTCTCGACTATACGGTAATCCAAGCTAAAATGCGAAGCTTTAGGTTGGGGTACATAATGTATTCAGATGACATTTTAATCGGTATTTAACAGGTCAGCGCTTAATGTTTATGATTAAATACAAAATGTTGAAGGTCATAATTCCTCGATTATGTTTTGGTATGATGAAATCTTAATGTTTCTGTCTCGATTGGTCCGCGTTACAATACCAAGTCATCTTGAGGTACACAATGTATTCAAATATTGATAATTTACTTGGTATTTCACGTCTCAGGGGACGTAGCGAGGATGATTTTTTAAGGTAATCTAGCACCTATGTCCTTTTTTTAGNGGGGAAGAGGGCAAGATGGAGACACATCTTATGATATGCTGACCAAGCTTATTTGTTGCTATCAAATGTTGCATATTTGATATGTTGTTATTGTCTTTGCATCAGACATTTCTTTCCTGTACAGGAAGAGGAAGGGACATAAGCACTGATTGCTGCCTGTCTGAAACCATCAATGCGTATATGCAAATACAAAAGAGAAAGAGTCGGAGAGAGATATATATCTGTCAACACCGCCTTTTTACAGTATAAATAATACTGTAATTTGCCAAAGTAAAATAATCCCAGTAATGTTATCATCACGCAGCAATGACAGGAACATTAAGAAATAATGACACCAATCAAACACACTTTTAAGAAAAACAAACTGAAGTATTAAGATCGTGTTCCATTTGCTCCATATAGGAGAAAGTGTGAGAAGGTTAGCGATTCTCATTAAACAAACAAATCAAAGTTAGATATGTCACGGGCTCTGTAATGCTGGAATGTTTATGGTTTGGAAAGGGTCGGCTTGGGTCAAATTTTACAAAAGCAAGAAATTTACTCACCGACTATTTATTTACTGCATATGCGTGGATATTATATATTAGTGTTATCATAACCCTTTCATAACACATTACAGCATTATAAGAAATAATTGTCAAATAGAAAACTTTCGGATAAATTTGATTTATCCTATTTCCAGTGACATAAAAGTGTGTCATAATTTTTTGGTATGTCACACGTTGCATAAATTTGATCCTTGTCCTGCATACGAATACTTTGATTGGAAGCCTTAGAAAGCCCTAGGCGTATAAATATGTGACGTCATTTCTTTTGTAACTATTTTCACTGCAGTGGGCTTTCCCTCTGTCTAGATTTTAAAACAAAATATTTCAGTTTATCTTTCTTACCGCTTGCCATCGTTCTCTTTACGTTTCAGTATTGAATTAAAGTACTTGAAATGTCACAGTGTCTCTGTGGTCTTAAGTTGCTTCGATGATTGTCAGTTATTTGGATCTACTTTGTGTCGCGTAACTGTGTGGCTCATTCAGTTCAGTTGTAGTTGATGTGTCTCAAACAGGGTGAGGACCACTTCATAGTCCTTTTCACGATATGAATTAGCTAGAGTTTATATGATAAAAAGGATCTGAAACTCGTGTTTGTTTGATATCAGATTTATGAAATTCGTTATACAATTTCATAAATCTGATATCAAACAAACACTAATTACAGATCCTCTATTTATGTTTATCAAGCATTTAAAGCAAAAGTTCAATCACTTGAAATACATACAGTTTAAGAGCAGTGAAAATGCTTTTTGTGAAAGAAATTAATCAGTTTTGACTTCAGTCTGTTGGAGTCAAAGGAAACAGTAGAGCCAAAGAGCCAGTCAGTATTTGGGAGTCAAGGGCTATTTAAAAGAGCCAGAAATCTGGTATTTGACTGTGAAAAAGCCCACCTGACAACCCGGGCACGTTCCGGACTACCAGGTTACAGACCTGTAATTCTAGTTTCACTATGCGGTCCTCCAGCTTTCGGGTTATACTTGATTTCCCTTTTCCCTTTTTTTGGCATGCCCTGCCTCCAGTGATAAGAGCTCCATGGGGCAAAATTCGATTAAATGGAAAACTATATCCATTTTGCTTTATTTTTCCAGGCACTTTTTAGCCATGGGCTGAAACGGTCAGGTCAAGGGTATGCACAAACGGAAGAGGAGGCGTTTGGCCTTGACTGATGAAAAAAGTAGCCACAATTTGTGCCGGCGACAATTTGTGCCTTAACATTTCGCGGCACAAATTATTGTCGCCACTCGTCAGCTTGATGAAGGTGATGCCCAAATCAATGATGATAATGATAATGATGACGATAATAATGATGATGGTCATGATCATGCTTATAAAGGACATGAGGAGAGAACATACGTGTAATTGTGTGTGTGTGTGTGGTGTGTGTGTGTGTGTGTGTGTGTGTGTGTGTGTGTGTGTGTGTCTGTGTCTGTGTGTGTGTGTGCGTGTGTGAAAGAGAGAAGAGAGCCCGCAGGCACGTATGGCTGCTTGCCACTGTTTTCATGCCTTTGTGAGTGTTTGATTATGAGACTGAAGTGTTCAGGTGTGATACAAATTATTCACACCCCTAAGTAGCAGGGGCTGCTATTTGGTTTTTCAAGTCTTCCGATACTCAGCCTTTAAGCTCTAGGTATCGACAGCGTCAATTCTGTTGCGATTCTGATAGTTTGTGCGAGTTAGGCATTTTTATAATTTTTTGATACGTCCTATATCTTAGATACCTCTGTCAGGGCATTTTCTTCAGGCTCATTACACTGTGGATATGGGAGTGCTGAATCTGCGAGACAGCGTACATGCTTCAGATTCCGGCGAAGAAAACCAGGAAACGTTGACAAAATCGTATCAGCAATGCTTGTAAACCTCATAGGTAAAAATTCGTATATGAAGGTGATGTTTAAGCATTTCAGAAAACATCTGAGGCTAATTAACTTATATTAGATGAATAGATAATATGTTGGTAATGTCAGACTCACAGATCCCATGGGCGTTACACCCCTGACTGATCTGCACTCAACACCTATGATTAAGCACAACTGAAAGTCATAATTCCTATCAATCAAGAAATAAATACAGATGTTTATTTGCTTCCCTTCTTGGGAAAAACGTCTAATTATTTTTTTATCTAGGTAATGATGATGTTATGATGATGTATTGTTATATAAACGTTGTTGATATTTCTGTACTTTAAATGACATGTTTGCATTCCTAGTGCAATTAAACTGATTTAGACTATTGAGATGTCATTTCGAGAAAGGCAAATAAGGAAAAACACAATTTCTCAATTCCCAGAAATGCGCAGTATACTCTGCTGCATTAAATAAATGTTGAATTTTCCATCCTGTCGATTTGATGATCAGAATCTTGTCCGAACTCTGAGTCTAGAATTACACAAAACATTTTGAAATACATAAATTGAAGTGATAAGAAGTGATAAATAATAATTATTAGAAATCTAAGAAGAGCAAAAGAGATGAAAGAGAACAGGATGGCATCCTAGTTTCCTGATTTGTGATATAGATATAGATATAGGTATAGATATAGATATATAGATATAGATATAAATAGATGTAGATATAGATATATAGATTTATAGTAAGTGGTTTACAAACTGATTCTGTTGTATTGATGATAAACTTTTTTCTAAATATTATTCTTAGTTTTGTTTGTAGCTAAAATGACGTCTTAAAAACCACACTATGCGCAAAAAAAGTTTGCCGAATGATGCATTTGTTCCTTCTTTTTTCCAGTGCGGTTTAAATTCCGCTTTAATTTTTAATCTAATTTAAAAGACATTCAAGCCGTGCATTGGCAGCGGTTTCATGCTACTTAAAACAAGCTTCTTAAATTGTAATGTATATGTATAAAAGAGATGAGTGTTAAATTTTTGCAAAAGGTTTATACTTTCCACCCGCAGCCCTTCTCCCCTTACCTCCCCCCAACCCCCNCCTCCACCTCCCCCTCCCCATAAAAGAAAAGACAGAAAAACAAAACAAGCATTTCAACCCAGTGATAACCCATGTACAGTTAACCTTGATGTGCCATTTCTGATTGTTGCCACGATATTATTGATAATAACATTTCAACAGACTTGTAATATGTATACTGCCTACCTTTTTTCAGCTTTTTCTGAGACTGCTGTATTTTCGTGAATGCCAATATGATTAGTGCATGAAAAATTTGGGGTGGAAAGTGGTGGTAGACAATGGATATATAAAGAAATCGCGCATAAAATTAACTTTGCATCCACTTTGCCTCTTTGCTTTGTCAATAGTTGACGGGGAAGACGGAGGGGACAATATAGCGTGGAGGGGGTCGGGGGAAAATTGAGCATAATAATATTATTATGCTAGAGTAAATGCCCGCATAAACTAACATGGGGGGACACTCTAGTATGATAATTTCCTATTACGACTTTTCAGTTTTTATGTGGTTTCAACCATTTGCAAAGGCCAAATCGCTTGGCATTTTGGTTTTGTATTGGCTTTTTTTTTTTTTAAGTTTTTTTTCCATTTTACCCACTAGTCAGGTGTCTGAACTCAACAACTGCTATATTAAGGTGGCCGGTGTCATTGTGGAAATGTATGATCTGAGTTGTTTATTTGACACTAAGTGCACGATAAGGGCACACAGTGATCAGACTGAAACCCATTCTTTTACCAACGCTCTGCTGGGAATATTTTATAAACTGTGGCATATCTCCAGGCCAAGGTTATCAAACAATATGGGTCATGTTTTTTTTCGAATCAGCCGGCCAGGACAAACCATCCCGTATTGCCAAGGCCTGCATATGAGGCTTGAAAGCGTCAGTAGGTGAGTAATTGTTATTGTTACTATAGTGAGTGCCGAAATAGGTGGTCAACGTTTTTCTATTTTAATTTCTCCCATAGTGAACGCATCTCAAACATATTTAGCTTGCCGCTCCGAATTGATTTGTCTTTATCGTATGTCCCACCCCAACCGTTTCGAATTTCTTTAAGAAATCTCTGTATATAGTTATGTACCAGAAAAACAGAATGTCTACAGTAAGTGACGTGTAACGCCAATCTATTTTTACGTGACAGCGTGCTTCCGGAACTTCTACAAAGCCAATGTAGGCGTGTGCAAAAATATGCCTATACAGTGTAGTAAGATACATTGATTCAGAGCGAAATGCTAAATATGCTTGCGATATGTTTTCTATGAAGCGTTGTAAGTCATAAAAGCGTTGACCAAACATTTTGGCACTCACTATATTAAACAAACGTCGTGAATGGAGAACAGAGCTTCAAAATAAATGAATAAATATGTTATCTGTAGAGGCTTTCACTGGCCTATTTTAGCCATGTGGAAAGCTTTTTTCAGCTTTTTCGAAAAGGTCAATTTTCCTTGGGGTATGAGGATGCCAATGATTTTTTCACTGTTGGCTATATTAGGTTTTACACCTCTCAGTAACTTATCCAGGGGTGCTAGGCCAAAATATTTTCCAAACATGTTGTTTAGCTCTTCTTCCAAAGTTTAGCACAAAGAAAAATGCCCCTCAACCGGTTAGCTTTAGAGAACTTAGGCAGTGAAGCAGATCACCTAATATTTAAGGCCTTTTCACTCAGTAAACAGGGTAACCCACCTAGCAACAACCACAAATCTGAGTGGCTAAACCACACCTATTCTGAGTCTTGCACCTATCTAAGCCTTAGAAATTAAAATCCAGCCCGTTTCCCCCCTCCCAATGGCCACTTTTCTGATTTTATAGGGACTATTTAAAATTGCATATTTTCATGCCAGGTGCTACTGGCATCTTCATACCTGGAGCTATAACAGGTCTATTATTATTCCTGCGACAGTCGTGCACTTGTAATAAATCAGGTAAGGTGGTTAACTCTTCGCCTCAAGAATATCGAAAAGTGAAAATAATATTAGTTCCCTTGAGTGCCTTATGGTCTTTGACACCTATTGTTTTTTCTTCTTTTGGCCCTATTAACATTTTGCGTTATTCTAAATATACCACTGTGATTTGGAGAAATTTCTTCCATGGAGGTTAAAGTACTTCTTTTGCCCGATCTTTTAACGGGAAGGAAGAGGGGGGTCAACGCCCAAAATTTTTCACAAATGTCTTTTGAAAAAGATCACCTCAGATTCTGATTTGGTCCCCAAATTTCCATTTGGCTGGTTTTGACCGCGTGCGAATACATAGGTCTACACATTTTATTTTTTTATCTAGAAGGCTCAAATTGTACCTGAAACTTTAAAATTGGATGCTTTATTTAGATCACAGGTCATTTTACACATTTCTACACCCTAACACTGGCTGGCAGGGCCCCAAAAAAGGGGGATTTTATAGATGAGCGGATTAATTGGGTTGTACACTATGAGTGATTTGCCCTTCTAATAGGTGTCACAAACCTTATGGTCTTTAAGTCTTTGACACCTATTGTTTTTTTTTCATTTGGTCCTATTAACATTTTGTGTTATTCTACATATACCAATGTGATTTCGGGAAGTTTCTTCCATGTAGGTTTAAGTACTTCTTTTGCCCGATCTTTTAACGGGAAGAAAAGGGGGGTCAACACCCAAACTTCTTCACAAATGTCTTTTGAAAAAGGTCATCTCTAATTCTGATTTGGTCCCCAATTTTTCATTTGGCTGGTTTTGACCGGTTAAGAATACATAGATCTACACATTTTTTTTTATCTAGAAGTCTCAAGTTGCACCTGAAAGTTCAAAAGTGGATGCTTTATTTAGATCACGGGTCATATTACATATTTCTACACCCTAACAGTGGCTGGCAGGGCCGCAAAAAAGGGGGATTTTATATATTAGCGGATTAATCGGGTTGTACACAATGAGTGATTTGCCCCTTTAATAGGTGTCACAAACCTTTACCGCTCCCCACATTTAATTATATCCTAAATATATTTTGAGTAGTCAGTAGTGATGCATTTTCTACTGTTAAAGTGTCTCTATCTTGCTTCTTTAATGACAGAGGATGATATTTCTGTGGCGAGGTATATTTGCAGAAGGACACAGACAACTTTCAATAGTGTCACTCACTGAGATGAATTGGATGAGGTGTTGATAGCCTTTGTTTGTTCCCTGGAGAAATATGCAACTGTCAGCTGTCAAGCTTATTCAATTCTCTACGAAATGGTACCAATGTTGCTGCAAAATCTGTTTTAGATCATTCTTATGGCCCAGTTTAGAGTTTGATACCTCTCAAAATAGCCAATTCTCTTGATGACATAACCTATGCTACTTTGAAAGCTCCCATGAAGCTACAGTTCAACCCTAAATTTTGCTATGGTAGCCTATTTGGAAGGGAAATAGTAGGGAATGGTCAGAAGGGAGTGATCTGGGGGGTGACTGGGAGGGAAGGGGAAAAGTGACCCCCTCTTGGCTGGTCATTGTTTCCATGTAAACACCTAGGCATGAGCAGGTAGTTTTTAGTTGACCATATTTGAAACCCTTATTGATAAAATTCACTTGTAACCATACATTTAAAACCTAAAAGTGATCATATTGGCATTTCTTAAAGGGTGATTGTGTTATTGATTGGTGAAGAAGCCCTGGAGAAACAAAAGTTTGGTGCATCTGCCCTAAAAGAATTTAAAGAAAATTCAGCTTTCTTTGGCAATAACATGTGAACCTATGGGGTGGGCTGAGAAGGGGTGGGGTGGTGATTTTTCTTAAAGGTAGGGGTGGGGTGGGGTGGGTGGGGGGAGGGGTTGATGGTGGGGTTGGGGGTGGAAGTAGGGAAGGAAAAAGGAACGAATGAAATCTTAAATTTAAAAAAAATGGCCAAATTTGGTGCATTTTTTGGCAACACTGGGTGTGTGTGTCAAAGGTGGGGGGAGGGGGTGGAGGGTGGGAGGAAAACAAGAGAGGCAAGGACAAAAAGAGAACGAGAAAAAAACTATTTTTTAAAAAGCGTGTGTCATGTAAACTGAGTCTGCAGCACGTAGATCTAGATCGAAGTCCTATACAGGCTAGACTAGGGGGTGGATGGGGAGGGGGGAGGCTGGAAAGGGCCTCAGGGGGAGAGGAAGTTTAAAAGACTGTCTGTTATGAGGTCCTCCTCGTCCTAACTACTTCATACATACATAGAAGACAAAAGAGGATCATTCAATACATTTTTAGTTTAATCTAAAGCCCGACAGGCTATCAACAAGGAAAAATACAATATTACAATAATAATTAAAGGTATATGTAATACTCCATCATCTAGGTAGTAATTAGTCTCACAATAATTGCGTCCTATAATTCCCACTGGGGTAAAGGCTCCACAGTAAGTATCTCCTATGAGGTCCTATGAGGTCCCTATAACATCACCTCACTCATCATAATCTCACTTCATTCACTCTTTCTCTAAGCAATATCAAGGTTTCAGGAAACCTAAGTAGATAGTACTAAGACGTTCGGTAGAGCTTCGATCTAGTGATGGGGCCACACCTGGGGTATGCTATCCCTGGCAAAGTGCGGGTCGAGATTCCTGGCTCTCCTCCTCATGTACTCTCACCGCCCTAGATTCTCGACTGTCTCTGACATAGCATGGGGTCACGACTAGGCTGGCATTGACATGGATTCCAGTCTGGGCTGGCACTGACAACGTAAGGCTAATAGCCGGGTCTCGTGTCTGCGGACACGGAGCTCCTCATCTTGGGACCCTTTAGTAATAAAACCATATTTAAGTAATCTCTTGCTAAAATAGGATAATCTCCATCTGCTGAAATAGAAAAATTTATGACATTTATACCCTGGCTGTCATGCCTCCAATGCTGTCTTTATTTCTACCCTCCTATTATTCTTATCGTGCACTCCCAGCTACTTATAAAGTACAAATAATACCCTCTTCCCGACATTCCCATCATAGTACAATACGCTAACACTGCAACACTTCTCTTT
>JAWQUT010000191.1:1040993-1065641 GCA_033807755.1 Ellobium chinense
CTCTCTCTCTCTCTCTCTCTCTCTCTCTTTCTCTCTCTCTCTCTCTCGGTTCCCTGCACTTCCGTCCTCAACTGAAAATGTTCCCGTAAACCTGCTCATGATCTGAACGACTGAACCTTTTACTTTTGTATTCTCAGTAGAAGCAAATACCAGACAGTTTTTGTCTTCTTTATCCTGAACATTTTTTCCCCACAAAGGGCTTAACAAGGGTGATAATTTGTTTTGTAATCTAACACTTACATCCAACCTGCTGACTCTCTGAAACCACCAATGTTTAATCGCGCATACAAAGAGAGTAACCACTACAAGCGTCAAACAGTCATGGAAAAACACATTTAACTTTTAAAAAACGATGGTATTAAGATCTCTTTCGTCTTGCTCCAATTAGAAAAAGCAGCAAATAAGTAAGCGGTCTTAGAAATGATTCCCACTGAACAAAATATTAAGGCTCTATTCATCACGAATGATCGCCTGTTTATGGTACTCTCTAGACCACAAGCCTCGTCACCGGAAGAAAAAAAACAAGAAGAAGAAGAAATCCGAGTAGGCGTTCATACAACATTCTTGCGCAAACAAAAAAGAGAGAGAAAGAACTGTCAGCATGGAGATTAATCTATTTCTCTCCCAGATTATTGGCCTTTTTTTTTAATGTTTCTCTCTTCAGATTGCCTTTGAATGTAACAAATTGTGCATATGAGAACGCTGAATTTGTGAGATAGTGCATAAGGTTTCAGATTATCAGCGAAGAAAACTAGCCAAAGTTGACAAAATCGTATTGGTAAATAACTCCTAGCTAGGTGAAATAATGCGAAGATGATGTTTGAGCAATTTACAAAACTGTTCGAGTTAGTTAAACTGTATAAGAAACAAACGATAATAATTATATAGGTAATATCAGATTCCTAAATTACATGGACGCTACACCCCTGTTTTCCACTTTCCTGTTCCACTGTACATGGCGCACTTGAGGTCACATGATATAGATTTCAAGGTATAGAGCTTTAGTTTTCAACACTGGATCTCTTACGGCCCGCAGACACACATGGCGTGCCCTGTGGTACGAGTATATTGCATGGCAGTAACTAGATATGAAATTTAGAGCTGACCATAGTTTGTGATGTGCAGTACGACTGTATCACCAAGAAATGTCATGAATGTGCATACCTATTTCCGACATAGCGGTCTGTAAGAGGTTCAGACTTGAAAATAAAAGCTTTCTATATTTATCCTAACATTTGTGCCTATAGACAAAGCTTTACGGACAGGTTTTTATTATTTTGCATCACAAAAGCTTCAACTTCATCGGTAGTTTTGTTACAATCGATGATTTGTATCCTTTACTCTGAAAATTAATGAAAATCTATCGCAAATGCCCACTCTTCACTGTCACACTGTGCTGCCGAACCTATTTTCCTCTATATGGCATTTAGTTCTGGGGTTTCGAAAAAGATCCTATACTTCAAAAGTCTACGTAATTAAACTTAGATTTCGGTAGCTGTTGTAACACGGTCATTAAATTCCTAACGGTACACCACACTACGAAAATTAGAATTTAAAGCGTTCAATTCGTTTTCAGCTGATTACAAATTTACAATATGTTTTTCCAGAGAGGAAAAACATTTTCATTACGTTAATGGGACTGAACCGCTCCGAAGTAATTTGTTCGTCATATTACCTCATTAAGTCGCTCGGCAGAAATTCCCCGTGATGAACCTTAAAATATGTTGTGAATCTAAAAATTAAATATTGATGTGCAGGTTTCATAAATTGCAAGATATACCTTGAGGCTGCCAATAATACCTTATTAAGGGAAATGCTGTCTACTGAGCGACCCTTTTTGTACCAGCTAGTGTAAATATTATTTATATTACTGCTATTTCCCAGGATAGGCGACATGGATATGATTACCGGATAACTATATAAATTATTTGGGAGAATTGATTTCTCCATCAGCTCGCAAATCGTAGGGGAATATGAATGCAACGGGCAGGGGCGTAGCCTTCATGTTAATCTATGAATCTGACATTACTGGTATATACTCTCGTATTTATCCAATACAATAATACAATTTTACTTACCCGAAATGTTTGTAAAATTTTCATACCATACAGTTTATCTAATCCGAAATATTTTGTAAAATTTTCACATCATACAATTTCACTAATTCGAAATGTTTTTTAAAATTTTCAAACATTATGCTCATATTATTTCATCTACTAGCCATTTACAGGCATTGAAAATACGACTTTCTCACGGTTAGCTAGTTTCACTCGCTGATAATCTGAAAACCCAAACACTGTCTCACAGATTCAGCGTTTCCACATGCACAGTGTATTGCATCCAAGGCTGTGTCACGAAAGAAACTATTTTTTGTCAAATGGCAAATAATCTGAGGAGAAGCTAGATTACCCGCTTTGCTGACTATTATTTCTATCTTCTTGGGCAAGAACGGCAATATCCTTTCCGTAAACTGCTTCCCGAGGTTTTCTCAGGGTTGCCAGACTTAGTTCTTTCGGAGCCAAATACCAGATGTTTGGCTCCTTTTTAAAAAGCCTTTGTCTCCCAGATAAGTGACTGGTTCTTTGGCTCATTTTCAGATCCAACGAACTTTAGGTCAAAATTGACTGTTTTCCAGACAAAAAGTATTTCATATTTCTCTCAGACTGTATGGTATTTCAAGTGACAGGGTTTCTGTTGCAACTGGAACAATGACCACCTGTTAAAGACCGATCCTAAAAGTGCATCCATTTAACAGTCATTCCTCTTGCTCTGATGTATGCAGAAAGGTTAATTACAATAATAATATTCGTCTATATTCAGTACCAAAGTAGTTTATAGTATATAATCTTGTCTCATGCGACAGCTGGTTGGATGTAAGTGCCAAATTACCCAAACAATTGCCCTCATTATGCCCCTGGCAATTGTTATACCACCGTTTCGAAACATACCCTAACTTTTACAGTGCGTCTGTTCCTCAGTGAGGTAATGAGCAATGGCTAAATTGTGCAGCACTTTAGTTTTATTAATATTGCGATGGAGAATTAGGGAGTGGACGGGCACAAACAGATGATTCCAAGGGTTAGGGTAAAAGGGGAAAATGTTAAAGAGACAAATGCAGAGAAAAGAAGCAATTATTTAAGAATGTGATTTGGCGAGAATCGAACTCCAACTTCTCCCTCGGCACACACTGCCTCACTTTCAGGTCGGAATAGCATGCCGCTATCCACAAAAAAAGGTAGCTTTGTGGATTCTTTTTCACCCAGCGGCAAACTATTTTATCCAGTGCTTTAGATTTCCCAAAGAGGTTATAATACTAATAATATAAGGTAATATTATAACGTCTTTGAGATTTCCAAGTTCCAAGTTCATGGGAAATAAACGTCCAGATAACCTGAAATTCTTCAGTTCCATATCGTTCCAATTTACCCCTGGCATAGTTGATCTCTCCTCGCGCACACGCTCTCTTTAAATCACGTTTCTCTGTTTTAGGACTTAGGACCGTCATATTTTGAAAATACAGAATGTTAATGCTAAGGCCGCTTTAGAAAATTTTTAGAATAAAAAACTGCAGACGACTTTTAAATCGATAGAATGCATTGAAGTCCGTACTCATGAAATAAAGTCTTTGCAAGATTTCATTGAATAACGGCTGGTTGCTGTAAACAAGGATCTGAGAAATTTGTGTTTGGTGAATCCTGGTATTGTCCAGTGACCTGTTGTTTTTTTTTATATTTGGATCTTCAAAATATCAACATTCACAGATTGTGCACTATTTCTGGAAGTTGCAAGTTCTAGTTTCAAGAATCCTGAAAGACATAATATGAAACGCGAGACATTGTCAAGTAATTTAATTTGATATCTTTGCCCTAGGCGAACGGAACGAAACGTCAATCAAGAACCATTCAATTATTGGAAGAATATGTATTGTGCCCAAGAGAAATGGAACAATATGTGCTCCGTCGGTGTCCCCGCAGCTCCAACCCCATCTCCCGCCCTCCTTTCAACCAAGGCCGTTCACATGAAGGTTACAGATGCCTAACTCGATTTGCCTCTGAGCCAATAAATTGTGTCTCAACGGTCATTTACATGAAATTCCACAATCTCTGAGTCTTCTATAGTAGTTTACAGTATTTAATGGGCTTGTTAAAAAAGACGTTTAAAATATTGGCCTTTCATTTCGTTTTCGAGCTACCATCTGGTACTTTGGAAGGAATTTAAATAAGCTAACTGGTTTTCTTAATGACAACTGCTCCGCACAGAAGGCCATTCTGAAGCCGAAGTCAATTACCCATACTTCAGAATTCATTTACAAAATCAAGAGAGAATGCAAACTAATTCGCAGGCAGGTTCAAAAATCTAGGGCCCATTCTCTTTTTTTGTTACTGTCATCCTAAGGCATATGATCAAACTTTATTTTCATCCAATTCGACTCTCTAACCTTAAGCCTCATGATGACCAATCACCAACAAAAGCCATGAAGTCAATATTCTGTTTCTCTCCGAACAAACATGGCATTATAATCTGCACAATTATCTTTATCAATATTAATATCATTATCATTTGAAATATCATTGCAATCATAATTATCATCACTAACATCATCATCACACCACCATCACCATTATCGGCTTTGTGGTCCTGTCTGGTTGTCAGGAAACAGTTTATTATGTGACTAAATTAATGAAGAGAGTAAAAACGTGTATTTTCATGCATTTTCAATAAATTCATGAAATTGTTGTTTCACTTGGAGATTTTTTTTAAATTACTAAAAATTCTACAAAAATTTACCTTCACACAATTTTACTAGATACAGCTAAGTTCTTTGAATAAATTTGTTTTATGAACTTAACAGCTATGAAACAGCTCACCTTTGCATTTTGACGAATCGCTAAATTCAATCCACCAACAACAACAACGCCAACAATAACAACACCACCACCACCAACAACAACAACAAAAGCAGCAACAAAAACAAAAACAACGACAAAAGCAGCTTACAGGTTGGGATTTTTTTTTAGAACTGAAAGATATATTATGTGGCCTGATTTAGTCATGGTGAACAAGACGCCCATATATCCGCAAAGCAAACGCTAATTTGTGCAAGGTCATTGCTATGATATTAAAGACATGCTGGTGGCCTTGCTCGCAGACAGTCAAACACAAAACTGGGTTTCTGGAATACAGATTTTTTTTCTAGTTTTTAGGAAAACTTAGCTCATCACCTAGGAATAAACATTCTCCGTAGCAAACTTTGTTCGGTGACAGTGCCTCCCTCATGCTAACAACGTCTTCTCAGCCTCATGAAGTTCTATGCAGACTTAAGGACAAGAAAGGTATGCTCATTTTTATTGTTACTGCCAATATTCCAAGACCTTTAGATCCCAGACATACATCTTCTTCTATCCATCCAGGTGAATAATGTGGTTCAGCGCCATCTGTTTCTAGCACCCACCTAATTCACCGACCCAATATCCATCTCCTCCATCTCACTGCTTGTACATTGCTCTTAGTATTCCATCTGATTCTGACAACCCAGCACCTTCGGTTTCCAACACTGTAGTGGATTCGCATGACCATGTACCTTTGGTTTCTAATATTATACTGGATTCGAATACATGAATTTCTGGAATGTTCTGGCAATATTATGAAATCCTGGGGGGAGGGGGGGGGGCAATTTCATAATTGTACGAATAGAAAAAGTACGAACTACTACTTTCATTGACTTTACTGTAACACTTTTGTGACATGTTTATTTATCCCTAACTTAAACCATAGAAGCTTGCCCAAATGCGAAGTCACCAGTGACTGTTTACTCCATATATAACGAAAATGGGTACAGAGGACAAACAAAAGATGTCACCCCTTGGGCATTGGGTATATTTAAAACAGTACATGCTACAGGTGTCTCCTGAATATTAAACGAGATTCATTGTTCATACACTGAGGAGGAGAAGAAATTCAAAGCTATCTAACGTCCATGTCTTTGCGTTAAATGTTTATACTTTTACCAGGCTAATCTGCATAAATTCAGTATCAAATGACTTTTGTTGACGGTATAAATATTGAGCATTGTCTGAAAACATTATTTTTTAGATCTTAAGGACCCTAATACTAAGAGTGTGCTTTTAGTGCCCGTCAGAAAGTACACTTCAAGACTGCTTGTCAATGTTAAGCCATGAGTTTAGAGATAAGATGTTAATTGTAGTAAAGAAAACATATGTCAAAATAAAAGTTACCAACATTTTTAAGCCCTTTATGTGTTTATGCTGTCAAATCTAAAGATACAATCTCGCCATTAGTTGTGGAGATGAGTGGCCGGTTTCTTACCGTTATTCAGAATGTTAATGGTTGTTGTTAAAGCCATGTCATTGAAATTTAGGAACAAAAAAGGCATTAGGGATTAACCATTCTATTTTGCAGGAATTATGAGTACATTTTGACCACCCAAAATTTTTAAACATCACAGGTATAAATGATAGTTTTGCCTATGGATATGTTTTACATGTTTGAATATTTTCAGATACTTTTCTTTAAAATTCCCGAGCAACATATTACACTTTCAAGCCTACAAGTATGCCCAATACGTCACTGTACAATGGGGGTGCACATGGTGATGGCATGCGAAATAGTTTGGGCCCTCACCTCCCCGAATATGTCTATAATGGAGAAGTTGCCATCAGTGGCATATCTGGAAGACTCCCAGAGTCAGCAAATGTTGCTGAATTTCGTGACCACCTCATGAACAAGGAAGATATGACAACTGAAGACAACAGACGGTGGGAAGTTGGTGAGTAAAACCGAATTTCCCCTTGCCTTTTTATGACGGTTTTTTTTCTTCAAAACTGAGTAAAGCGGTTGGGCAGATGATTAATGTAATGAGCATAGAAATGTCGTATCAAAGAGAAACTTCCCTTACTGACACGATAATGGTGTGAGTGATTTTCTGAGACTATACTTGTGAGACTCAGAGGAAATTGACTTTCGCTTTGCACAATATTATCGCAAATAAATGTCCAACTGAGTTAATATCAAATTGTCTCGCCAAACTTTGTGAATGCAGATCTATAAAGATATACTTCATGATTGCTACCAATCAAATTGATGAAGAAAACTCAGAATATATGGAGAAAATCATGGTTGATCCAGAAAAAGAGCTCAGTCATTATGACGTCACATTAGACCTTCCTCTCCTGGTGCAATCCCACAAACAACGGGCCTATTCTAGCCTAACCTATTCTTTGACTTCCCCTAGGCTAAACAAATCTATTAAATGGTGAGGCTGGTTGACCTTTTCAGTGAAGTCATTTCGTTGTAATCCACGCTACCTGGGTGAGCAGAATTTTCGGAGGGGATGGGGTGGGATGGCCTACAACGGGTAAGCGAAATAATGATCATTAAATTAACTGAGAGGGTTTGTTGTTGTTTTGGTTTTTTTTTCACATCATCAGCCGCATTCTGTCAGTTTCGTAGATTATTTTTTCCCATGAGAAACTCGGTGAAGTGTTCGAAAGGCCCACGTTAAACAGATGCATGTCATTTCAGTGTGATCAACTGAACAGTTAATTTTAATGCTGTTTGAAGCAATATGATGTTACAACTATTTTTTTCGTTTCGATATCATTGCCGGTTAATTAATTATTGATAGGACACGAAATTAGATTTTAGCTTGTACAAACCGTAGTTTGACTTTGCAGTATAGGACATAAAGAAAAGATGTTTGTGTTAGGAGGGATAAGGATGCAACTAATATTGAGAGTGGTGATAATGAGATGCACTGAATTCCATCATTACATTGTTTGTTTGTTTCTTTCTTTGTTTGTTTGTTTGTTTGTTTGTTTGTTTATTTGTTTGTTTGTTTTGTTTTGTTTTGTTTCTTTCTTTCTTTCTTTCTTTTTACTTTCGTTTTTGCTTGTAAGGGATGCTTGCAATTAAGCAGACATACCGACAGATTATTGGAACTGGAAAGATTAAATCTAATTTGCGACCAGCAGCGTGTTACTAGCACAGTTTGTTGATTTGTCACAGATTCTCTGTACGCTCCTCCAGTCGGTTAATTTTTACGATGTTTCGTTTTCGTCTTTCAAGGTCTGCTCACTGTCATTATTATTCAGGTCTATATGGCTTGCCCCCGAGGAGCGGTAAAGTGAAAGAGCTTCGACACTTTGATGCAGCATTCTTTGGTGTCCACCCTAAGCAAGCAGATTGCATGGATCCTCAGCTGAGAATGTTGTTGGAGGTTACTTATGAGGCAATCATAGATGCAGGTATGAAGATGAACTGGTTATAAAAACATTTTAGTTTTAGTTCTTATAATGCATGCCTTTCCATTTCATTTTGTTTTGAAGTGGAGCTCACTTCATATGAAGTATACAACTAGACTATGATGCTAATGTTAAGCATTTTAAACGTGCATTAGGGTCATGGGTAAACAAAGTCTCATACAGGGTATCTCACAAAGAATTGTCCCATTTCATAGTATTTGTGACGACCTAAGTAAATCTACTGTGACAAAAAAAAAACTATACTAAATGAGAAAGGAACTTTCAAACTTCAATATGTCTGGGATTTGTTGGAGCATCCATACAATATTTGGGATATGGTTCCATGCGACTTACATCTATTTCCTAAGTTAAAATATAGGTGCTAAGGCGAAGAGTTGATATTGAAACTGCCATGCCTGCTGATAAACTTAGTCTGGTCAAGACATTTTTGTGGTTTCCTTTCCATGTTGCTGCGCAGCTGCAGATGTAAACTGATGAACTGTTCATCATGTAGACATTTGCATCAAATAATCTTTTCATCCTAATAAAGGACAAAATTTAGTTTTGGGAAAAGCCTCGAACTTATCCTTTCATTTTCTTAGGACAAACATTGGAGGGTGTTCGAGGTTCAAGAACTGGTGTCTTTGTTGGGCTTACCACATCAGAATCCCCAGAAGCTTGGACTCTAGATCCTGAAAATGTTGTGGGATACACAAAGCTTGGTTGCAACAGGGCCATGTTGGCCAACAGGGTTTCATACTTTTTTGACTTCAAAGGTAAAGCAAAGGACATGACAGTTTGAGCAACCGATCTTACGTGTAAGACATTTCCGAGAGTGAAAGATAGTTCAGCCTATCTCATTATTACGCGTACTCTTTGTATTGCAGCAGAACATTAATCACCTTCTCTCACTTACATAAAACTAAACACCTGTAACATTTAAGCTGATTAGTCATTTGTTGTTGTTGTTGTTGTTTGTTGTTGTTGTTGTTGTTGTTGTTGTTGTTGTTGTTGTTGTTGTTGTTGTTTAATCAGAAACTCACTTCCGTTCTTGTCTTAAGTATCAGTTTAGTCGAGAACAGAAACGCCTCTGAAATGTGGATTAGTTCCCCCCCTTTTGTACTTATGTGAGGAAAAGAATCACAGTCGCTTGAGAGATTAATAGGCATAGGCTCTACCCATCCTACAGTATTTAGAGAAAATTGGCTCTCTGATGTTTTATGGCAACAAATCAGTCTATTATACGTTTCTTGGAATCCCACAATAAACCTAATCTCAAGAAATAAGAATTATTGTTAAGCTTTGAAAAATGTACACGTGTTGCACATGCTAGTGTTAATAAATTTTAATCTATGGCACACAAATCTTGTCATATCTCGTTCATTAGATTAAAAAGTGCTGTGATATATTTTACGTATAAGGCATTGAATACATATTCTAACAAATATTTATAAGTTTTACTTTGACACTGGATTCACCAAAATCCAATTTATGGAATTATGAACAGAGAGTGGTGAAGCTTCAGTAGGTTCATCTCACTATAGGTCTAATGAAACGAAACTATAGCATTCTTCGCCTGACCATAGATATATGCACGCTTAGAAGAAAAAAACGTTGTTTTTTTTTAATCCTCTGGTGCCAACACAGTGTCTGGATCCGATTTAAGCCTCTTCGTTTAACTGACAAATCCAAAGAAGGTCATAAACTTTCGCTCCTTTGGTTATCCCTTAATGGATAGTGCTATTTTAATTTCCTTTTGGGTTGGCTATAAGAGTTCCCACGATTCGTGCAAGATTGCTAAGGCTAGGGAATGCAGACAATTTACAGAAATCTCTTCACTGTTTTAAATACTGAGTAACCATGATCTTCTGTTTTGTTAATTCATAGGCAGTTAATTCCAGTCAGAGGAATAAATGAAATACGGTGGTGTCTTGTCTCCACTGGCTTCAGTAACACAAAAACTCCACTCAGCATTTACGTATTTTTAAACAGAGTTAACAGAACCTCAGAGACTACATTTGAATATTCTTGCCTTTTTTCCCTATTGTCAGGACCTAGCATGGCAACGGACACTGCTTGCGCCTCCAGCTTAACATGCCTAGACCAGGCTCTAATTAACTTCCGCATGGGCATCATAGACTCTGCCATAGTAGCAGGCACCAGCCTGTGCCTGAAGCCCTACACTGCACTGGAACTAAAAAGTCTTGGAATGACGTCGCCAACTGGATATTGCAAATCCTTTGACGCTTCAGGTATCAATGCAGACGCTTGCGTGAAGTTCATTAAAACACACTCTTTGGACCTATACGCCTACTCAGCCTAGTCTGCAGTATGTTTAACTGTGCTCTCAATTTGGGCTTAAAATAAGATGTCAAAGAAATTAAAACTAAAGCTTTTGTCTTTTTCAGAACAAATTACAGATTGAAGGGAATAAAAGAGATTTGTCACGTTGATTGCATACACGTATAGAGGGCTTTTTAATTTTCCCCTCACAATCCACTTCTCACAGCCATATAAACATGATGAAGTTATTAAAGCCAGAATGTCAACATGCGCACTGTATCTACAGCTGAACAATTCTAGCATCTACAAATTCAGTGTGCAGGCTTGGGATAGAGCTCAAAGGGCCTCTAGATCAACAACAACACCAACACCACCACCAACACCACTAACAACAACAAAAACAATAACTTTCTGTAATGAGAAAAAGTGTTATAAATTACTTGAAAAAACATTTATGCCTGGTTATGATTAAAGTATTTTATTCAGAAAATCATAAAAAAACATGCACATTTTTGTAATGTAATAACTGATGATGGATGAATTAATGAATAAAATGAACCCTACAAACACGATGTTCCACACCCATAGATAAACACTGCAGTTTATATAACACATAAACATGTTGAACAGTTCTAGACCTAGTTCTCATATCAAATAGAATGGCAAATATAAAAAAGTTTTATGCATCATATTTTTTAAGATATAATGTGCTTGACAGATGTCATGTTGTAAAAATCTTCCTCCAATGGGAGTTGACTTTTCCACTATCAACTTGTGATATTTATGCTACTGAATTAATAAAATACTGTATGTTATAGACAGCTTTAAGGAAACTCACAAAGCACTTAGATCACAATGACTGACCCTTAAAGATGAATGCTGCGTGCTAACAATACAAATTAACACAAAAATAAAATTACCTTACAGACAAACAAGTGTAACAATGGTCAAGATAAACTTACATGGAAATCACATGGCATATGTCTTAGGAGTAAACACTTTTGATATGATTTTCCTAAAATAGTTCACATAACAAGTCTTTCGTACAACCAATGCTACACATAAAAAAGCATATGCTGGAACCAGAAACATATTATAAAGGAAAACAGCTAAAATCAGTGGCAAAGTGTCCACATCAAACTTGTCAAACTAGACATATGACCTCTTCTCTGTTTCAATAAGGAGGGAAGATTAAAAACAAATAACTCAGAGAGTAACAAAACCAAAGCTAACTACTTGTTACTTCATAATATAATCATCCATACTAAATCCATGAAGAAATTTCCAACCAAATGACCATACAATAATGTTCATCTAGACCTCCCCCACTCCCCCCCCCCCCCCCCCCNAAAAAAAAACAAATACTGACATGCCATAAGTGAAGACCATGAATTTGCCTTCATATCAAACGATATTTAATTCTTTCAATCTGATGTCCTCCAATAAAACCCCCTTTCCAAACCATCCCGGTGGCCCCCAGCCCCTTGGCCCTTGCCAGCTTTCACCAACCTCGATTACAGATGGGACTACGACCGCGAACTAGCGCCCACAGTTGTTGACAAGTGCCCAAGATCTATCTCTAAGTTGGCTTTTATGGTGAAAAGAAAGGTAGAAAATGCAAATGACTTACTGTAGTGTTTGTGGACCCCACTGCTTTGCGTCAGGTAGTCCTCAAAGTGCTTGCAGTCCAGTCTGAGGCTGAAGTACTTCCAGCTTTGTGGATAAAAATTATTTGTGTTCTTCACATTTTTGTTGGCATTTTCAATCGTGCGTGATCTACGCTTTCTGAATATCAAACGCTCTCCACAATATGCCTTCCAAGCGGTCTCAAACGTCTGATAATCAGGAAACACTTTTCCTTTAATTAGCTCCTCGCCTTCACTGGAGGCAGCCATCTTGCTCAGCCAGCTTCTTTTAGGCTATCACCGAACAAGCTATCTGATTGGTCGAAAGCAGCTGAGTGGAAACACCGCTTAACGTTATTTTCACTCTGTAGAGTGCAACTACCGTCTGCCTTCTTTGATATTGGTGGGATAGGGCCAGGTGGCATTTCTGCGGCTTTCAGGGCTGGGAGCAGTGTTGAAGTACGTGTTCCGCCGTCATGCCTACTTAGTCTTGTTTACATACAAAGAAACATTGGCTAATGGTGCTAAGTATGGTTTTGTGGTTCCTGCCTAGGCCTAGCTATTGGAAAAGAAAGGTACTCTGAGTGATGTGAGACTTCTGTTGGTTTTGTAAGCAGCACATCTGAGATTATAAGCAACCGCAGCCCAAGTTTCGACTGCAGTTTATTACTTTAAGGTGGTGGCTACTATCGCAATAAAGCAATCATGACCATTTTCCGCTACTTTTGAAGGCGATGGCACCTTTTGCAATGAAGCATTCATGACCATTTTCCGTTACTTTTAAGGTAATGGCTATTATCGTGATGAAGCAATCATGATCAGTTTACGTTATTTTTAAGGTGATGGCTACTATCGTGATGAAGCAATCATGATAATAATTTTACGTTACTTTTAAGGTAATGGCTGCTATCGTGTGAGGCAATCATTACTATTTTCCGTTACTTTTAAGGTGATGATTACCATCGCAATTAAGCAATCATGACCATTTTCCGTTACTTTTAAGGTGATGGCCATTGTCGCAGTGAAGCAATCATGGCCATCTTCCTGCAGAAAACTGTCGACTGCCGTCGCATATATGCAACCGTTGTGCACACGAAGGCAAACTGTGATGGGTACAAGGAACAGGGTAATGATCACATGTCTTTACCATTTTTTCCAAAACCTTTTGAGACTTACATTTGTAGTGTTCCGTAATGTCCAGATACTCTTGGCAACTTTGGATGATATAAAATGTTGGATTTATGTGCGGAATGGCATTTTTATCGAACTGAACACTGCCAGGAATTTCAGTTTAACACAAACAATAATTCTAGAAAGGAAGTAAGAAATGTCTGCTTTTCCTAACCTCGGTTGATTATCTTAAACATGTTCACATTTTCCTTTACACAACGTTTCTTTGAGGTAGTAAACTGGTGTATAGAGAAGTATAATATTTAGACCTCTTATGTCAGCACACTGACGATATGTGTATTTAGCATGTCTTTTTTGTTGCAGTTTAGATGCACGTATGCAAAAGCAGAGGCCTTCATCTGCAATGACCTGGCTGGTTTAGGTGTGACAGAGGTTTAGCTGTGATTTTCTATGCAAAGATCTTTGTAGCCAAACAAGAAATACTCAAATTTAACAAGTTTATTAACAAGCTTAAGTACAAAAAATTGCAGTCAAGCACTGAACATGAGGACACAAGCTCACAAGTACAATTAATGACATTCAATGACAGAAACGACATAAGCGAAATGGGAACTTAATTTTAGAAGTGTAATTATTTTTGTATAGTAGACCTAAACAAGAGCTTTCATCACAAAATCCAAAACACAACACAATCGATTGAATTCCTTTGTATTCTCTGATTGCATCAGTTTTTCATACTTCAGCGCATTACTCGTACTTTTATTGAGAATACATTTAATTTTCTATCTTTATTGTGCCGATGCATTGGTGAATTTTTAAAATCTGTATTCCTAGGTATCACATTCCCGTCTCGCATTGCCCAAAAGCAGCTGGCCACTGAAGTCTACCACGAAATCGGCATCAGTCCATTGGATGTATGTCCTCCACATCTATAGATCTGAAGAAAGAAAGAAAGAAAGAAAGAAAGAAAGAAAGAAAGAAAGAAAGAAAGAAAGAAAGAAAGAAAGAAAGAAAATCAGATGTTGATAAACTTGTAAGTTTATTTTAGGCGTCTACTACCGCTGAATTTGAAAAAAAGTTCTAGATTCATGTGGTAATACCCAGCGACTGGATAGCAAAAGGATACAGAACACTTGCGCACAAAAATTATATAATGTGGAAAATTCATGCGGTTCAAAAAGATCATCCTCAAACTCTATGTCTGGAGGCAAATAACTTCAGAGAACCTTAAAGCCACACACAAGGTTAAATGCTCCAAGTCGGCTGTTGCTATAACACCCCCGTAACTCACATTTTTCACAAACGCACCTACAGGAATGCTGCAAATTCAAACCATTCATGTCACTATTTCTCTGGGAAAATGATCGGTAATATTACGAAAACAGGTTATTGGATGAATAGATTTGAAAGTTTGAAAGATCACATGACTAGGCAGTCATTGCAAGAAGAGTCCTTCTTTTTTGTCAAATGAATTCTTTCCTATCAGACAGGGTAACAGCAGTATCCTGAAAGTGATCTAATGGACCCTTTTTGTCTTTAAG
Source organism: Ellobium chinense (assembly GCA_033807755.1). Taxonomy (NCBI): domain Eukaryota; kingdom Metazoa; phylum Mollusca; class Gastropoda; order Ellobiida; family Ellobiidae; genus Ellobium; species Ellobium chinense. The sequence goes on from JAWQUT010000191.1 coordinate 1,055,835, forward strand.
CTTCTTGTTTTTGTAGACAACGGTTGACGTTTACTTTGGAATCTGAAATTTTGATGTGTTTCAATATATGGACTTGTTTATTATGAGTAAGCCATTGACTGACCTCCATATCGCCACTAGTGGTGAACCAAGAAGCTTTAGGCAGATCGCAACACTTAGCTTTCGCACTCAAAGTATCAAACGTATCGAGTGGACGTGTATTTCGATTACAATACTCCGTATAGACCAGGTGTTTCCATCCCATTCTCAGCCCTACTCAGGTCGGAGAGAAAGGTATGAGCTTAGCCTTAAACATTGCAAGTAGTTTTATTCAGTTTTGGTTCAACCCTAACTTACAGTAGCGATAAGGTAGGACTGTGTAGTAAACCATCAATAGCTATCTTAATGTCAACAGTCCCAAATGTAAATGATAATTTTGCTCGTCTCATGTAACATCAGTTTACTTAATGACACAGGTTGCCTACATGGAAGCTCATGGTACAGGAACTGTAGTTGGAGATCTACAAGAGACAAACGGCATTGTGGATGTGTTTTGCAAGGGAAGACAGGGACCCCTGCTGATAGGATCCACAAAATCCAACATGGGTCATCCAGAAGCTGCATCAGGTATTAATTTTGAACCCCTCATCCTAGTATCGAAAGTTAGTGTGGTTTTCCACCTACAAAGAATGTCAAGATTGACAAAGCGGCCAGGGAAGGGGATGTAAGCATCAGGGGGAATCCATAAATATGACAACAACAAGAACGAACAGTAGAGGGGAGCTGAGTATCGTATTTTACTTACACAATTAACCTAATTTGAAATGTTTTGCAAATTTTTCAAACATTATCTTTAAAACGTTTCACCTTTGAACCATTTACAAGCACAGATTATAATACGACGTTGTCAATGTTAGCTGGTCAAGTTTTCTTTGCTGATAATCTGAAACCTATTCACTGTCTCTGAGACATGAAATGACGGAATTGATAGAAACATTGCGAGGCTTTGTTTTCTTTTATTTTTTTGAGCGTAAGCATTCGCGGTTTCCATCTCATCGGATGGGGTGCTAGATTTCCCACACAAAATCACCTCGCTATGCCTTTGGAGCAGAGTGCAATGAAAGTGTTTCTACCAACATGTAAACAAGTTAATGGAGGACGATCTCGAAGTCTTCAAAATAGCTTTCCAAAAGTGCAGTCCACGTCCGCCCGAAAATGCTTTAGCAGAAATAAAGAATTAAAATTTATGTTGGGTCCCATTTAACTGGGCTGTAACGAGCATCCTCCGCAAATTCTGCAAATCCGAAGAGGGCGAGGGTCAAATGCCCAAAAAATTAATGAAGAAAAGGTGGAAAGAGAGGCAAAGAGAGAGGAGATGAAATAACGTGGAGAGAGAGAGAAGAGTTAGAGAGAAAGAGAAGGAGGGAACGAGAGACTGCACCGATGATCAACATAAAACTCTTTTGTATCAACATATGAGGAGGAGGGGGGGGGGAATAATATAACAGAGGTTCAAACTAACAATTGATTTCCAATTATTTTGCGAATACACAAAAAATACCGATTCTTATCATACTGTCATTCAATACACATCATTTCAAGGGAGACTGCTCGCGTAGGTTGGGTTTTTTTTTTTGTGTGTGTGGAAAGGGGCAGGAGGCCTAGATCTCCCTGTGCTGCAATATCACTGTGTACTTTTTTCTTTTTGCCTATGAACTTTTGAGATTTAAGAGGGCTGACAAGTTTGAGCTTCCAATTCCTTTGTTAAATGTGTTTTATTATTTGGACAGGTAGGCAAATGACTGCATAATGATGTATTCTGGCTGAATTTTACGTAACAGACCAATAATGATTAGTCTATACTCATTAGAAATGTAGTTGCTAGACGACAACAAGCAATTGGAACGCAGGAAACTATGTAAAAGCTAGATTGATGCATTCGAGCTTTTTTTATTTTTTAATCAACTGTCGAGACTTTTGATATGAGAGTGTGTTGTTTAAGTGGCATTCACTTCCTTGTGGAACTGAACTGTTAATCCTTACATCTAATCACATTGCAGGACTGACATCCATTGCCAAAATCATCATTGCTATGGAAGAGAATGTCATTCCGCCCAACCTCCACTACAAAACTCCAAATCCTGAAATCCCAGGTTTGACAGATGGCAGGTTGCAGGTTATCTCTGAATGCACGCGATGGAACGGAGGTCTTGTGGCTATGAATGCTTTCGGATTTGGAGGCGCGAATGTACACGCCCTGCTTAGGTTAGTCCGTAGTATGTGATTCATAGCTGCAGACCATAAGAGTTTGAGGATATTAACTGTTGCACGCAAATGGCGCGGTCATTATTAATATTAGCCATCAGTGTTTTTTACATTTCGTTTTTTTTTCATACATGCTACACATGTATGTGGGCCCCAGTTACGTGCGATTAGTAAATAAAGGATTACTTTTTGCACAGGGCACCGCGTTGCACTTTTGCTGGCCACTGAAGTCCAGCAAGTGAGGTGAGAAATATGTCAGGACACTCCCGCCTAAAGCTTGGGTTAAGAGTAGGATAATGAATGAAAAAGCAGACAGAAAAACATTATCATTGTCTAGGAATTCTTTCATAATATGTGCTTTCCTCTTTGCTAATTACGCCCCTAACCCTAATCTCTAGGCAGGAGTTTCTTATGGAGCTGTGCATGAAAATATCCAGAGAGTCTAAGTAGTGCGTAAAGAAAGTAGAGAAGCTGACACGCCCCCGAATTTGCACACCCTGAATGATCACAAGTTTACAAAATGCAATCCTCTATTGTTTGGGAAAGTAAAGCTGAAGCAGTGCTGAGACAATCCTGGAATTGATTTTCTTTTTAGTAAATTCGTACCACTTCGGTTCCAAATATTTGATTTCTATTACTGTTACTTACTTACACTCAAGAAATCCCTGATTTGATTCTGACCCTAGATCTCATAATAAAGAATTTGTGGAACCCCATGTAGCCAGTCAGAAGCCCAGACTGTTCACGTGTAGTGCAAGGACCGAGGAAGGTGTGAAAGCTATACTAGAAGAAGCCAGAAAGAATGCACATAGTGTGGAGTTTCAGGCCCTGATCCAAGACTGTGCCAACATGCCCACTAAGGCCATGCCTTACAGAGGATATGCTGTGCTAAATGCATCAACAGAGCTTGAGGAAGTGAAAGTAAGGAATGTTACTGTCAGATTACTGAGATGCTAGATCAGTTGTTGATTGTTATTGTAATGACATAATGTTTTGTTGTTTTTTTTTTGTCTCACTCCTTTCTGATTGGCGCCGGTGTTTGTTAGTTGGTGTTACTTTCATTCTGGGAGTTAACATTTACTTTTTAATCTATGATGTTATTTTGTTACTCCATCCCGCCGCCTACACGATGGGGATTTCCCTTGGCCCGAACGAAAATAAATCCCTCATTAGTGTTAGAGAAAGGTCCTATATTTATAGCCCTGGCCCGACTGGGTCTCAGGGGTGGAGTGTTGACCCCATGCCCGCCCCCATATTGGGAGCCTCCATATCAAGTCTGTTTTTACTGCCGTATTTTAACCCTAACAAATATACCGAAAGACTGTGAGGGGGCCTTTTCTGTGGCAGTGTTATTAGTTATTAAAGCCCTACTCCTAAGGGTTGAATCAGCGTGTTAGATGTTTGGAATCACCGGTGCATGTCCCTTTTTAGCTTGATTGTATTGTAGTGCTACTATTGTCCCCCTCTCGAATGTAACTGTGTGTGCCGCCCCTCCCGCAGGCCCCTGCCACGGCCACGAGAGAGGCCCAGGGTCCTTCACGAGTGTCAGTATTGTAATTCTACAACATTTTTAAGAGCTACTTGACAATACTTGCTTTGTGATGACATTTCGTCGGTTTATGGCAATTAGAGAGACCGCAGTTATATGAAAAATAAGTTTATAGTTACACTTCTCATACCAGTTGAACTGTCAAATTATGATTAGTTTGCCTGTGGTTTCTGCACACATTTGACAGAAATGCAACCTCGGCCCTCGTCCTGTGTGGTTTGTCTTTGCTGGCATGGGATCCCAATGGCATGGCATGGCTAGGAAAATGATGGAGTTGGATGTCTTCAGAGAATCTATGATGAGATCAACAGAAGTTCTCAAGAGATACCATATCGACCTGTACGATCTTATCATGAATGGTGATGAAAGCACCTTTGATCAGATCATCCCGTCTTCCATTGGTATTACTTCCATTCAGGTATGTTTGTCTCAGATTTTGATTTGCGTGGAGTCAAACCTGAAGTCGTAGAGTGACATGACAACGCAAAAAACGTGTGATTTAAAATGGCATTGGTTTCATGTCCAACATAATGATGATATTTAAGACCGGTGACGCATTTTCTATTTTCATCCGTCTGTTAAATAATAACCAGGATACAGACGATGAAAGGACTTGTTCAATATAAGTAGTACGGTATGCCTCCTTATGAGCTTAAAAAGATAATCTGTCCTGCTGGGGCAATATGAAACTGTATCAGGTAACATTATATGTCCTTGTGCCTTACAAATCATAATGAAAGTTCATGCTGATTTTTCATTGGCTCCACATGATTACTTTTAGTCTTCATAACTGCAGCAGTTTTGTCTTGTCAGTAAGTAGTCAAAATTTTTTTAATGCAGAGAAACCGGGTAGCATCATCCAAATTCCACTATTGGCACGACATTGTCTATGAATTTCTGAAGTCATGATAAATGGGGACTAAGAATCAAGTCGTATTACACATCAGACTGTCTTGTCCAGCTTACTGAATGCAGATACGTGAAGATATTTACTATAGCAATTAGCATTATTTAGAAATTTGACAAATAAAACATTAAATTGATGGTCAAAACAACGGCCAACTGAAACCAGCATTCCACTGCCACAGCACAACTTACTGACATCTTCCAGCATTGCTCAGGCTAAGCAATGAACGCCTGCTGCCAATTCTCCTGGGCTAATAATTGTTTCATTATTTTTTTTTCCGTAATGACTCTAGAAACAAGTAGCATGACACAACATACGCAAGACGCTGAAATACAAAAGCCCTTACTACCACCATCCTACATTGCCTCTATCTTACCATAGGGCACAGAGATTAAAAATGTGTTTGTGTGAATCAGGGTCTTACGGCGGATCGGCACGATTATGGTTATAATGCACCTTTCTGGTTGTAAAACTAAACTATTGGATAGAATGTTTCCTATAAAGTTTTGACGTGCGCAGTTTGCACACGGGGCGTTCTAGTTTTTTATCCTTATCGGAGAAGACTAGACTAGATGCATGCTTTTCTGTCCTGAAAGCCACAGTGTGACTTCCTTCTGTGACTGATGTGACTGTCTCAGAACCACATGCCAGAACATATAGGGTAACAACGCACTGATTTTTGTTAATATCCAGCCCACAGTTTCGACAGGTGTGGGAGGGCAATGGTGCAACTTACTTAAGATAAGAGAAAAAAAATCTGCGAGCTTCTAAATATACGTCATCATCCGGGTCCTATTATCGTTGGATTTCACTTTTTTTTTCTTTTCGGGACTCATTGAGTCTTTCAAAAGTGTCACTTTAGACGGGATGAATTCATTTCAGTGATAACACCCAAAAGTGTCATCAGCATGTTCAGACACATAATGGTGCAGAATAGAATACAATAGAATGGAATAGAACATTTGTTATAGAATAGAACTTCCCCTGTACAACGGCATTTATCATTGTTTGGACAAATGTTATAAAGTGAGAGAGAACCTTTAACTGTAGTGGACTATATTCCTGTGCAATCTAATAGCTCACAATGACCTAATGGTTTGAGAGATGAATGCGAGTGTAGCTGTCAAAATGGCTATCACTTAGTTTGGTTTCCGTTTTGTTTTGGTGAGTATGTTTGATATGTCCAATAATATGTTGTTTCATGTAAAAAGTGTGTGTTTCTTATGTTTCAGATTGCTCTGGTAGATTTGTTGACCTCTCTAGACATCAAGCCTGATGGTATTGTTGGTCACTCTCTGGGAGAGTTGGGCTGTGCCTATGCTGATGGATCACTCACCGCAGAAGAGACTGTTCTTGTTGCCTACTTGAGAAGCAAATGCGTTTCTGAAGCTGCAATGCCTGCCGGAAAAATGGCGGCTGTTGGTAAGAGAAAGATGCTTAGTGTCGTCTCAAGTTTAAGAGAAATCTTATTTCAATTTCAATTTTATGAGCCCCTCTATTAAATGACACAAAAAAACCCAACCTAGATATGTTTTTTTTTCAGGACTGTCATGGGAGGAGTGCAAGAGACTTTGTCCTCCTGGTGTTATTCTTGCTTGCCACAACTCTGTGGACACAGTCACAATTTCAGGACCCTATGAAGCCACCACCAAGTTTGTTGAAGAGCTCAAATCTCAGGGTATATTTGCTCGAGAAGTTAAGTCAAACAACATTGCGTATCACTCATACTACATGAATCCGGTTGCTCCAAAGGTCAAGGATGTTTTAGAGAAGGTAAATGATAAATAATAACTTGAAAATAACTGGATTTCAGGGTTGCCTACATTCACACTGCACAATTGATAAGTAAGTTTGGGAGAACAGGTGGAATTGGTAGGCCATAATGCTTTTTCGGGGTGTATCTTTGTGCGTCTATTGACACTGCATAATTTATATTAAGTATGCTTGGAAGGAGAGCGGAATTGACAGTTAAGAATGCATTTACGACTGGTTTGAGAAGGTCTACAATATCTTGGTATAAGTGAATGCAACAAATAGATATCCTTTTAATACAGTCTTGGTGGCAATATGGCTCTTTGAAATCTACGCTTATCAGCATGTCATGACTTTCTATATGATATTGATGCCCTGAGAATGGCTGCGTTGTTATTTATATTTTTATTTGCTAGGTCATCACTCCAAAGAAAAGATCCCCGAAATGGATCAGCACCTCAGTGCCGGAGGATCAATGGGGAGAAGACTTGGCAAAGTATTGTTCAGCTGACTATTTTGTCAACAACTTTGTCAGTGCAGTGCTGTTCCAGGAAGGTCTGCAGAAGGTGCCCAGCAATGCCATTGCAATTGAGATAGCCCCACACTGCTTGCTGCAGGCAATTCTCAAGCGGGCATTTGGTCCTAACGCTGTCTTTGCTGGCCTTATGAAGCGCTTCCATAAGAACAACATTGAATATTTCTTCTCTGGTCTAGGGAAGTGAGTAACAAAAACTTGGATCTGGGATTTTTATTTTTAATGCTGCTGCTTTCCAACACATATCATAAGTTTCAAAGCGCCACGTCGATAGGACGTTAGCCACGAAATGGAGAAGGGGGAGGTTCGTAAATGGGAGCCAGGAATAGAGTATAATGCCAAATTCAGGAATTCTATACAATGATACTCCCATGACTCGGTATAAATGATATAGTGGAGAAGAAAGGAATTTTCCATACAAAAGATGGACGGGATTTCCATATAACCATGTACTCTCAGGTGATGGATATAATCCGTGAAGTCAGAACGTGATTGATGACACTGTTTTGGAGAATTATTCGACAGATCAGTATGCCCAATAACGATAACTGATTTATTGTCTGTTGATAATAGGTAGACTAATTGAGTATGCTTATTCAGACCCTATAAAGTACACTAAGCTTGTCGTTGTTAACAGGTGTTTTGTAAATGGTATGAACATGAGTCCACTGAAGGCCTTTCCACCTGTTCAGTTCCCTGTCCCAAGAGGGACACCTATGGTCTCAAGCTGTATTTCCAAGATATGGGACCATTCCACCTTATGGACAACCCCAACTGCTGAAGATTTTCTAGGCACTCGAGCTGGGGCTTCTTCAGATGCAGTATTTGAAGTGGATGTCTCAGAAGAGTCCTCAGATCACTATCTGGTAAAATTCAGTTTGAAAACATTTAAAATACGACTTTTAGTTATCGTGTAGGGAAATTGCTTTAAAATGTCATATAATGTTTTACATCTCATTCATAATACAAACACATAAAACAATGCATAATATCATAAATGTAAAATGCATCACAGTACAAATGAAATGCATAACAAAGTCACTGCTGGTCCCCCGCTGTGCAGTGCCTTGCTTCCCCCAGCTCTAAAGCCAGGTTATACACGAGTCGGGTGGGGAAAGGGAAATGAAGTGTTTCTCCAAGGACACCATATCGTAAACCACCTTTCTCGCGAGTCGAGCACATAGACTTTGAACCTTAAACCTGAAGAATCACCTAGTTCAGAATCTTTCTGCAGCCGCAGTGGAGACTAGCTTATCTGTGTCGGCAGGGTGTCGGAGACGTCAAGCGCTTGCTTCTTAGTACGGCAGGTCCAGATTTGAATCACCTTGTCTACTATCCACGGTGTTTCAAGGGCATCTTCTGGTATGGAAATCCCGCAAATGCTTACGTGAAACACCCTGGATTCAGCAATTTCTCATCAAATAATGATTTTTATTCCGTATTATGTGGGGTATATGATTTGCCAACTACCAAGCTGACATGGTGTAGTTTAGAAACTTTGTATTGTGGTTTTTCATAACTGTTCTTTAAAAATTATACACTTCACTTTCATCCACTGAAGAAATACTCTCTACTTTTAACATATTCGCTTAGCTTGCGCTCAGATCTTAGTGATGTCTCAGTTTAAGTATAGCAGTGATCCATTACTTTTAATATCTGCTATTCTGTTGCAGTTGGGCCACAAAATTGATGGGCGGGTTCTGTTTCCAGCCACAGGCTACTTGGTCTTGACCTGGAGAGCACTGGCCAGGCTCAGCGGTCAGCTCTATGAACAGATGCCTGTTATATTCCAAAATGTGAACATTCATCGTGCCACTGTCTTGCCACCAACAGGTATTGATATTATTGATTTTATGTGTATTGTGCAGTTTCATTCACTGATTAATTTAATTAATTGTGGACAGTTTTGATACAGAGGAATTTTATGTTTCAATTGACTAATGCAGATTGAACTTGTGAACATGAAAATGTGCTTTTGAAATGGTCATACGGCTAAAACATCCTGCTGTTAGTGGTAACCTGTCGCAGTCGTAATAAATTTTTGCAGTGTTATATACAAAACAGTGTGTTCTCTTTAGTTGAGTAAAGATCTGTACAGCTCACAAAAACTTAACTAAAGGACTCGTAAAAAACAATATCAGAATTTATTTGTTGTTTTGTCCTCTTCACAAATGCAGGAACTATTTCTTTGAGTGTGAGCATTATGTCTGCAACTGGTGACTTTGAAATCTGTGAGCGAGATTCGCTGGTGGTCAGTGGCACAGTCGTCTCACCAGAGGGTCCATTTTTAGACAGAGAACAGTATCAGACAGTGCAAGACCTGATGAATAAAAAAGAGTCTCTAGAATTTGAGTTGACCAGTGAGGAGGTCTACAAAGAGCTGAGATTGAGAGGATATGAGTATGGACCAACATTTAAGGGAGTTGCCAAAGCTAGTCAGACAGGTGAAGTCTTACGCTCAATTTTCTGTCAGATAGTCTAAGATTTATCTTCAGTAGCGTCACCTTTGAACCACCTTATAAATATTGATTATTAGCTCCCCTCCGCAATATATCTGAGCAGCTTTCTGTTGTATCTGATTTATGATCTTGTTTCGCTTACATCAAGTAATAGTTTTTTTCCCCATTCTTTCAGAATAAAAAAAAAGTGGTCTCTTCAGGAAATAGAATGAGGGGGTAAATGCAGCCCAATGCTTTAAGATACATTGCCCACATGTCAAGTATCAAGCAAAAAAAGCATAAACAGCTATTTCACTGCCTGAAAAGCGCCGATATCTTTTCACAATTTATAACGTTCTCACGTTTTCAGTTCTTTGGAAAT